>SKCR01043907.1:0-58577 GCA_019454045.1 Zanthoxylum bungeanum
TCCTATCCAGAGCGAAGCTGTTTCCGTACCATCGATAAACACAACCTCCTATTACACTTGCATGAGTATCCTATACCCAAATATATGAGAACAATGACAATTATGCCCTCAAAATACGCACAAGTGTAATACTATCGTTTACGCATTATCGATGTCCATTCTGATAATCTAATGACTAAGGGATATTTATGATTAAACCTTGTGGATTGATACAGGATCATATCATCTCATCCAGAACTAATCATATAGACCTTTCATCATTTATACATCTTGGTATCTAATTACAAATGATAAAGAGCAATTTTTTTTTTGTCACACAGTTAATTTGTACAACAACAACACAGATCTGTACAAATAGTGATGCTATGGGCCATAATTATCACACAATCTCCCACTTGACCTATAGCCAATCACTCAAGTGTTCTACACCGAACTAGTACGGTTTCACTCAAATTTCTGCTTAGGAAATGCTTTCGTCAAGCGGATTTGCAAGGTTTAGCATCTGATGTGAGTTATGCGATCATCACATCGCCACGATGTATGATCCGAACGAATCAGATGAATATTGGAAGTATTTATCTGGATCTTGATGAGACCATTAATTAGATTATTATCAATCCAGAAGGCTTCTATTGCTTGCCTCAGCTGCAGCATAACCCGTTTGTGTTGTTTATATTCGGTAACATATCTTGCTTGGAGATTTCCAGCTCACTGTTCCGTTATTCAAAACTGTATAGTACCATTGGTACCATTTATATCGGTATTATTGGTTAGGAAACTTGCAGTAGTGAACCCAATTACTCAAGTTCTCATCTCCATAGTATAAGACAACATCCTTAGTTCATCTAAGATACTTAAGGATGTGCTTACATCAAGCCATGACTATCACGTGAATTGGCCTGATCCCGTGACTCCATATGCTCAAGTGTTGGATAATATGACCCATAGCGTCACTATTTGCACAGATCATTGTGTTGGTTGTAGCAAATTAAACTATGTAATAAGGAAATTGCACTCTCATCGTTTGTGATTAGATCACCATAGATATATAAATGAAGAGAGGTCCCCTATGATTAGTTCCTGGATTGAGATGATATGAGACAGTATCAGTCCACGAAGGATTTATCATTAAATATCCTAGCCGTAGTATTATCGAGACTGGACATCGATAATGCGGAATAGGCTAGTATTGCCTTGTGCGCGTTGTGAGGGCACAACGGCATAGTTCTCATATATATAAGTATTGGATACTTGTGCAAGTGCGATAGGAGGTCGTGTTTTCAACGATGGTACGGGAAACAGCTTCGCTCTGGATAGACCCTTCGGAATCCCATTGGTATTATGACTAGGTGTCTATGGGAGGCCGAAATCAAGCTAGGTGTGTATAGTCTTAACCTGAGACTTACATCGCTATACTTACGACAATCGGTAAAATTTGGTTTTGGTGGTGGGGGATCTTAACTGGTTCTGTATTCACCTCTTCTGGGTTTATCAGAGAATCGTAGTGTATTGGATGTGATGTCAAGACGGAAGTGTCACTCCAGTCATAATGGAGATGATGTCACGCAGGATACGGTATTAGTGCTCTTAAAGTGATGCGCATCCAATCGTGATATTATGGCCAGGTCATTGAATATCCGATTATAGAACTAGTTACCAGACATCCGATATGTGTTTCGGACGGGGCAGACACTTATCCAGCCCCAGCCCTAGCACGTGATTATCCGATACTGGGCCGATACGCACAATACAATTGTATACTACGCTTGATACAGATCTAGATATTCTGAGAATATGTCCGGAGAACTTGGGAAGACTTGGTGCTTTGCTAGGAGTCGACCTTGTCTCGTAAATCGGTAGAACGTAGTACTTGGTACGTACGTGATTCGGATACTCCGACGACCGTATTTACTGCCAGATTACCGGGGATCTCATGGGTCGCTTCCCGATAATCCACCGATGACGCACAACTCGCACTCTTGAATAATCTGGGATTATATAGAAGAGAGAGAAAATTAATCTAGGATTAAAGAAACGGAGATAGTTATCCGGGATAAAATGTCGTCTAAAGAGAGAGAACGATTAATTCGGAATTAATCGATGTATTAATATATTCGATATATAGACGAAATTAGATTTCGACGCGGAATTAAAATCAGATTTTAATTCGGGCAAACGAGTTAATTTAGAATTAATTCGTTAGCGACGTAAATAATAATTTCTCCAGGCGCATTATTTATTTAAATTCGATTGAATTAACGTCGCGACGTAGCTCGGTATTTCGGAATATCGAACCCGAACGCGTGAGTGCACGTGGGCCCACTTCATTTGGAAACGTGTGGGGCCCACATGACACATGTCATTCTAATGCTTTGCATGTAGATTGTGTACATTGCACTCATGGGTCATTGCATGGAGTTGGAGATGTTTGACACTCTAAGCCATTGCATGTGTTGTGTCATAAATTTATTATTAATTTATAAATTATGGCATAAATATAAATTGATTTTTGGTAAATCATTTTTAATTAACATAACACATTTCCTCTCTCTCAAAAGTTTTCTCTCCTCTCTCACGCCCATTTTGAGCAAAGTGTTCACTGGTTTGGAACCAGTTTGGGCGTGAGCTAAAGGGAAGCAAGAGTGGTTTCTCCATGGTGAGAAATCAAGTGCTAGCACACTTACAAGTCTTGCGAAGGTGGTAGGGAGGTTCGACCATGAGACGGGATCCATCCGACGAAGCTAGGAGCTCCGTTTCTTCCTTAACTTTCTGTTTTTTTGTAGGCAGTGGACTGCATGCAGTAGGCTTACATGGCAGTGCGTTTTTTGGGTTCATTTGTCTTCAAATCGACTCTACCGATCAATGTGAGTATTCCGCTAACCTCCGTTGATGTGTTCACACATAATTTCATGTCTTGATTTGATCTTGGACCTTAGAATAAACCAACAATGGCATCATGAGCTAATGTTTGCAAGCATGAAATTTGTAGGGCTTTAAAATTTGGGTAAATGTTTGTTGAGCATGATTTGAATAAATTGCTTGTTTGAGTATGCTTATAACATGTTTAAATTCATTTTGGTTGGACTAATTTGATGAAAATTGATTTGGAATTATTTTCCCCAAACTTATTTCCTTGGCCGAATGTTTAATGGATTTTGAATCCTTGGAATTTTTGATTTTGATTCATTGGATGAGTTAAAATCATGTAGGATGATGTTTAATGTTGAATCGAATTGGATTAGATTTTTGAATTGAACTAAACCCTAAAATCTATATTTTGGCCGAATGTGATATGCCCTAATGTTGTCTTGGAATTTTGGTTTTGTGACATTGGATGTGTATAAAAATCAAATCGGAAGGGTGATTTGATGTCGATTGTAGGTTCGATTGGATCGAAACCAAATCGGACACAAATCCCTCCTTGGCCGAGAGCATGAAAGCATGTAAAGGGGTTTGATTTTTCATTATGTGTGTTTGACATGTGATAATGAATTAAATATGATTAATAAGACTAATTTGGTGTTTTTTTAAAATGTTGATTTAGTTGATTAATCATATAATGCACTTTTGGTAATTAAATTGGGAAAATGGATTTTTGGATTTAATTAATTGGGCCTAATTTGGAATTAGAATTTAAAATTGTAATTGGGCCTATTGGGCTTGATTTATCAAGTTTGGTTTAGGCCAAGTGGATTGGATCCAATTGGGCCCAAAACCTTAACCATAAAGCCCAATTGCGGCTAATGAACCTTTTATGTTCAATTGGGCCTAATGGGCCAAGATTGATTTATGGGCTTATGGGGTAAATCCCGGATTGGACTTTGGTTATCGGTTGACCCGAGTTGACCAAAAGTCCACGCCTTAATAAATCAATCAAAAGCCCATTGGACTTTAATTGAATTGACGTTGGACGTTAATCGTCTTTGAGACGCGTTACGATTAGATTTGGAATTTAAATCGTAAAAGGTTTATTAAATAAAAGTGTAATTTAATTTGGAATTGAATAATGAATTAGTATTAAATACATGTTAAATTAGTTTAATGATGTAGTTTAATTTAATTCATGAATTCGTACTTTGAGTACTTATTCGCAAAAACGAGTTTGACTCAAACAAAATCAAATCGTTGTGAACATTGGATGATCACTTAATTATCAGATTAATTAATTTGATTAGATTGATTGATAGCATGCTTATGTGTGTGAATACATGGTTGTGTTGAATGAATAATGTATATCGGATGGATATTAGTCGGGTGGCCAATTTTAGAAATGGTTGTAATAAATTCGATTTATTAAATTGGACCTGCGTGTCCAGCCTTATCACCTTCTTTCTCTTTGTATTCTCTTCTCACCTATTCCCCTCTATGTATATGAGGTTTCTTTAGAAGTGTAGTGTAACGGGTAGAAGTAGTACAAGTGCTAGCTTGAGTGAGAAAGGGAGAGATTTGATCTAGGATCATGGTGTTAAGTATCCATCCGCATATCATTATTATTATTTTCATACTCGCTTTATTATGTATTTAGAATGCATGTTAAGGGTGTATGATGATGAGACCTTAACAAAGATAATTAAATTGGTAGCCAATTTGGCACGCGAAAAAACCCTCATTAAATATCATGCGTTTTTTTCCTTCCATTGAGTGATTCTTACTCAAGATCCGAGATTGGCAGGGGTTGTTGGCCAAAGTCAAGCCCTTGTCCATCAAAGATGTGTTTTAAATCACGAGGCTTTGTTCTATATCGGTGTCGTGTCCAAGTTGTGGTTTGTTGGCCAAAGTCAAGACCACTTCTTGTCCATTGACATTGATTACGAAGCCTCCATGGTCAATGGGTCCGCGCTTGACTGGGATCATCAGGTTTGTTGTGCCAAAGCCAAGGTCTAGTTGATTCAGAGGAAATGGTTAGGGTAATATATTGGATATATAGGCATATATAAGATATTTTTAGGACTGGATGTCCACCTAACGGATCTAGGAATTGGATGAGATCCAATTGATCTTAGAGATCTACCTAGTTAATTATCATACAATTTGTTGGCCAAAGTCAAGATTGTGTGATATTTAACGGGATCCTAGCCCACTAGGAAACACGGTTTCCCGAGTACTCGACAGAGGGTTAGAGGCTCGACGAAAAATAGTGGGAGGCAAGTATTGAATTTGCAACATTCGTTCGAATACTCGCTAAACACGCTCAATTTTATTTTACTCGTCATATTTATTAAAGTATTAGTTGGACTAATATTTTATGTTTGTTTTAAAGATATAATAGTTGGGACATATACAAACTCATTCAATATATAGTTGATTTTGTAATTGGATTATAGTAATCAATATAATTGAATAAATGATAGTTGATTTTATAATGGGATTATAGTAATCAATATTAAAATTATAGTTGATTAAATAATTGGATTATTGTAATCATTATAATAAATAGTACCTTAATAATTTGATTAAATAGTTGGACTATTAAAATCAGTAAAGAATGAAAGGTTGAATATTTAAAATATATAATCATTGGATTAAATGTTTTAAATGATTTAATTTTCTATTGGGAATTATAATAGGTTAATTTATTTGATAAAATAACTTATTATTACTAAGCCCATAATTAAGCAAATAGTAGAGCATAAAGTCTTTGGAAGATTTATGTGATGATGACTTTAGTGCTTAATTATATACTTATAATAAATCTATCTTTAGATTTAAAAGTATTAAAGTTGCAATTAATAATTCTTGGAGAATTAATTGACTATTCTAGTGGAGAAAAGTCAAAGTTTGCAATTGGGCATGTTGCACAAGGTGCACATCATTTCGATATTCTAAAACCCAAGGCTGGCCAAAGGTTGTGAAAATATTGAAAAGGGTAATTGACATATCCCAAAGTGACTACCATTGGATATGGAAGACACGAAGGAATTAAAGAAAGGGCGAGGCTCTAACTTTAAAATATTTGTCAAGTTATGTTCACTAGTAGTATTAAAATTGGATTTTAAATACTTAGTGTGGTACATAAAATATATGTATTGACGTTCAGAATCCGCTGTGAGCTGGATACTGGCTTCAAGCCGAGATTTCTCTGCGAATCGGAAACGGGACGAAAGTCGCTGTTTCGACCGTAGATACCTAAGTTTAGAAACTACCCCTTTTGGGTATGTATTTAAATTAGGAACTGTCATAATGTAACTAGTTTATCTAGAGTCATTATCTCTATATCAGTGTTTAATCCATTGCGGGTAAAACCTTTATATTCTAGAACACTAAAGTGTTTCAATATATAAAGATGATACTGAGATAAATACAGAATTTATATTTTGAATATAAATAATCTCAACATATAAAATGACAAATAAATAGCTCAAATTGATTTGATCAATGGAGACTTATTTGTGGCATTGTTGTCTGGGACACAATTAAAACAAGACTCGTATATCCACACTTTTGAATAGTGGGTACTAGGACTGATTTGACTATTCAAATAAGGTCTACGAATCTAGTTTATTAAACAAGACTCGTATATCCACACTTTTGTAGAGTGGGTACTAGGACTGATTTGACTATTCAAATAAGGTCTACGAATCTAGTTTATTAAACAAGACTCGTATATCCACACTTTTGTAGAGTGGGTACTAGGACTGATTTGACTATTCAAATAAGGTCTGCGAATCTAGTTTATTAGGTAATATACCTAAAATACTATTTACTTGTACTTGTAATAGTAAAAGGGCCACCGATCTGTTAGCCCTATTCATGGTGAAGTAGTGGGCCCATATCTAGCTAGGCTAGATGTGAACATGAATATTTCGTGACCTTAACGGATGTGACATCACGTTGTGGTTATTTGTTCTTTTGAAGAACACATATCGGAAACTTTAGAGTTTCGACACGAAGTAGACAACAGATCGGCTATAGTATTATTCCGCCACGGTAAAACCGTAATGGAAAATACTTAAGCAGTAAGTTTCATATGTAAATGAAGAAGAGTACGGTATTCTTTCGTATGAGGACTCCTCCCGAGACACGTTAGTTAAACGGTGTGTCCGAACCAAAAACCGAATTTTGTTGGACATAATAAGGTTTATCACGAGTCGCTCTGAGCTACTATTTCCTTCAACAGGATATGTATTAACAGTGCAAAACTTATTTAGAATAAGGTTCCATATAAATCTGTTTGACAGATATCATATAGGATATGAACAGGGAAGAAACGAGGTTTCTCATTCCTGATAATTTGGGTATGCGAGGCATAGTGTTTGGATGATACCAAACTAAGGACCCAAATTGGATAAGTGCCAATTAAGTTATCCTAAGGGAAACCTTAAATAGGTACTTGTAAATCCCACATGAGAACAATGTAATTGTTGCTCACCATGCGGTTTTCCTGAGAGGAATACCGATATGCAGTGGTCAGTGGGAGGATAGTGATACTCGATGAAAATCGGAGTAATACTGATCAAGGCACGAAGTCCTTAATGGAACACAAACAGTTCATCTATGATGAATCTATACCATTAATCTTCATATACACAAGAAACTAGTAGATCGGATAGAGTCAGAAAACAACCTAGGGTATGGGTTTCTGATCTCACCCCATAAAGATGTCAATCTTATGGTGGTGTACCATCCGACTACGTTTTGAGGAAGTGATACGAGGTATCGACTCCATGTTATGGCAAAGTGCCATGAGTCCGAAATGGATTCCATGTATAACAACTATGTTTGGATACTAGTTGTTGTACCACAAAGGCGTTGTGCCTATGGTACATTAAACGTCTTCAAGGAAGACATACATGGAAGGCAACATACCAACGTGCAAACCTAAGGTTTTGACGGAAAGGTAGCGTTATCAACATTATGTTAATAACGGTTCAACCTCTTATACCTGTTTGCCATGATAAATCCATTTTGAAGATGCTTGTTGATAACTGTATATTTCATTGATGAATATGTCAGTTACAAATCAAAATCGCTTTCCTGAAAAGGAAACCTTTTGGAGGATATTTTACAACATCCTGACGATTTTGTATAACCGACAAACAAGGTTTGCGGGTTATTCGATCCGTGTTTGGATTGATGCAAGCATAAGGTTCTTGGAACTGTTATTTTGAAATAATCATAATGATTTATGATTTGATTCAAAGCTAAATAATTCTTGTGTATATAAGGAGGTTAGTGGGAGAGGAGCGCACTGACAGTGAAATTCCCATAAAGCAATTGGTGAAAGCTTGGCTTTCATAGATATTCTTTCAATAGAAATTCTCCGTAGAATTTTGGGGAGTAACAACCTTTATTCAGGGAATAAAGATCTACTGGGATAGATTTGGAGTTGTTAACACTCTCGGGAAATTGTCATTTAAAATGTACTTGTATTGGTGTCTCATACGCTTCGAGCATATGAGTCACAATCGGGTCAATCCAAGTGACAGTCACTGGATTGAAGATAAAAGAACATCTGTTAGTATCTGAGAGAACTAAAGATGTTGTCTTAACTATGGAGATGGAGAACTTGAAGTGACTGGGATCACTGCTGCAAGTTTCCAAACCGGTAAACTACTGGGTACTATAAAGTTTGAATAACCGGGACAGTGAGCTGGAAATCTTCCAAGCAAGATAACTGTTGCCGAATAAACAACAAATGCGGATTAATGCTGCAGCTGAGGCAGCAATAGAAGCCATTTGGATCAAGAATAAATCTAATTAGATTAGATATAGTTCTGTTAGCAGCTGAGCTAGGCGTCAGCATAGGCTAAGGAATTAAAGGTCTCATCGACGATCCAGATATATACTTCCATATCATCTGATTCGTTCGGGTCATACATCGTGGCGATGTGATGATCGTGTAAATCGCGTCAGATGATAATTAAGCAAATCCGCTGACGAAAACTTTTCCTCAGCAATTTGAGCGAATTGTACATAGTTCGAGTGTAGGACACTTGAGTGACTCGCTACGTGCCAAGTGGGAGATTGTTGGATAATATGACCCATAGCGTCACTATTTGCACAGATCATTGTGTTGTTGTAGCAAATTAACTATGTAATAAGGAAATTGCACTCTCATCGTTTGTGATTAGATCACCATAGATATATAAATGAAGAGAGGTCCCTATGATTAGTTCCTGGATTGAGATGATATGACAGTATCAGTCCACGAAGGATTAATCATTAAATATCCCTAGCCGTAGTATTATCGAGACTGGACATCGATAATGCGGAATAGGCTAGTATTGCACTTGTGCGCGTTGTGAGGGCACAACGGCATAGTTCTCATATATATAAGTATTGGATACTTGTGCAAGTGCGATAGGAGGTCGTGTTTCAACGATGGTACGGGAAACAGCTTCGCTCTGGATAGACCCTTCGGATCCCCATTGGTATTATGACTAGGTGTCTGTGGGAGGCCGAAATCAAGCTAGGTGTGTATAGTCTTAACCTGAGACTTACATCGCTAATACTTACGACAATCGGTAAACTTTGGTTTTTGGTGGTGGGGGATCTTAACTGGTTCTGTATTCACCTCTTCTGGGTTTATCAGAGAATCGTAGTGTATTGGATGTGATGTCAAGACGGAAGTGTCACTCCAGTCATAATGGAGATGATGTCATGCAGGATACGGTATTAGTGCTCTTAAAGTGATGCGCATCCAATCGTGATATTATGGCCAGGTCATGAATATCCGATTATAGAGACTAGTTACCAGACATCCGATATGTGTTTTCGGACGGGGCAGACACTTATCCAGCCCCAGCCCTAGCACGTGATTATCCGATACTGGGCCGATACGCACAATACAATTGTATACTACGCTTGATACAGATCTAGATATTCTTTGATGAATATGTCCGGAGAACTTGGGAAGACTTGGTGCTTTGCTAGGAGTCGACCTTGTCTCGTAAATCGGTAGAACGTAGTACTTGGTACGTACGTGATTCGGATACTACTCCGACGACCGTATTTACTGCCAGATTATCCGGGGATCTCATGGGTCGCTTCCCGATAATCCACCGATGACGCACAACTCTCACTCTTGAATAATCTGGGATTATATAGAAGAGAGAGAAAATTAATCTAGGATTAATAACGGAGATATTTTATCCGGGATAAAATGTCGTCTAAAGAGAGAACGATTAATTCGGAATTAATCGATGTATTAATAATATTCGATATATTAGACGAAATTAGATTTCGACGCGGAATTAAAATCAGATTTTAATTCGGGCAAACGAGTTAATTTAGAATTAATTCGTTAGCGACGTAAATAATAATTTCGCCAGGCGCAATTATTTATTTTAAATTCGATGGAATTAACGTCGCGACGTTAGCTCGGTATTTTCGGAAATATCGAACCCGAACGCGTGAGTGCACGTGGGCCCACTTTCATTTTGAAACGTGTGGGGCCCACATGACACATGTCATTCTAATGCTTTGCATGTAGATTGTGTACATTGCACTCAATGTCTTGCATGGAGTTTGAGTGTTGACACTCTAAGCCATTGCATGTGTTGTGTCATAAATTTATTATTAATTTAATAAATTATGGCATAAATATAAATTGATTTTGGTAAATCATTTTATTAACATCACAATTCCTCCTCTCTCTCAAAATTTTCTCTCCTCTCTCACGCCCATTTGAGCAAAGTGTTCACTGGTTTGGAACCATTTGGGCGTGAGCTAAAGGGAAGCAAGAGTGGTTTCTCATGGTGAGAAATCAAGTGCTAGCACCTTACAAGTCTTGCGAAGGTGGTAGGGAGGTTCGACCATGAGAGGGATCCATCCGACGAAGCTAGGAGCTCCGTTTCTTCACTTAACTTTCTGTTTTTTGTAGGCAGTGGACTGCATGCAGTAGGCTTACATGGCATGCGTTTTTTTGGTTCATTTGTCTTCAAATCGACTCTACCGATCAATGTGAGTATTCCGCTACCTCCGTTGATGTGTTCACACATAATTTCATGTCTTGCTTTGATCTTGGGACTTAGAATAAAACAACACAAAGCATATGAGACACCAGGTCGCGTACATTATTTCAATGTACGAGTTCTCAGAGAGTATTAATAACTTTAAATCTATCACAATAGATCTTTATTCCTAGAATAAAGGTTGTTTCTCCAGAATTCTACAGAGAATTTTTATGAAAGCCAAGTTTTCACCGATTTTATTTTGGGAATATCATTTCCAAGAAATTATATATCATCATTATATAGGACATTCACTGTCAGTGCGCTCCCACTAACCTCCTTATATACACAAGAATCATTTTCATTTTGAATTAAATCATATACCATTATGATTACATCAAAACGATAGTTCCAAGAACCCAATGCTTGCTTCAATCCATCAATGGATCGAATAACCTGCAAACCTTGTTTGCTTGTTTTAGTACGATAAAACCGTCAGGATGTTGGAAACATCCTCCAAAAGGTTTCCGTTAAGGAAAGCGGTTTTGAAATTCAGCTGATATATTTCATAAATGAAACATGCAGCATCAGCAAGCATTATCCAAATGGATTTAACCATGGCAATGAGTAAAAGGTTTCGTCGTAATCGACACAATGTTGATAACGATACCTTTTCTCTACAAGCCTAGCTTAGTACGTTGGTATGTTGCCTTCCATGTATGTCTTCATTGAAGACTCATATAGTACCAATAGGCACAATGTCTGCCGGTACATCAACTAGTATCCAAACTTAGTTGGTATACATGGAATCCATTTCGGACAATATGGCACTTTGCCATAATAGGGAGTCGATACCTTGTATCACTTCCTCATACGTAGTCAGTTCGTATCCCTCAATAAGATTGACATCTTTATGAGGTGAGATCAGAGACTCATACCTCCCAGGTTGTTTTCTGACTCTCTCCGACTTACGCGGTTCTTGTGTATTCGAAGATTATTAGTAGTTTTCATCCTTGATGAACTATTTGTTTCCATTGAGGAATCGGTGCCTGGAACAGTATTACTCCGATTCTCATCGAGTTTTACTTTCCTCCCACTTACCATTGCATATCGGTATTCCTTTTAGGAAAACCACATGGTGAGCAACAATTAAATTATTCTATTGTGAGTTGTATAAGTACTATACTTTGGTTTCTCTAGGATAACCCACAAATTAGGCACTTATCCGATTTGGGTTCTAGTTTGGTATCATCCAAACATATGCCTAGCATTCCCAAATCTTCAGGAATGAGAAAACCCGGTTTCTTTCCTGTTCATATCTAATATGAAGTCTGTCTAACAGATTTTTATGGAACCTTATTCAAAATAAGTTTTGCACTGTTAATGCGTATCCTTTGAAGGAAATGGTAGCTTAGAGCGACTCATGATTAACCTTATCATGTCCAACAAAATTCGGTTTCTCCGTTCAGACACACCGTCAAATTGACGTGTTCCGGGAGGAGTCCTCATTGAAAGAATACTATACTCTTTCAAGTATTTGAGAAACTTGTTGCTTAAGTATTTTCATCATGGTCTAACCGTGATGGTTTAATACTTTAGCCGATCTGTTTGTTTATTTCGTGTCGAAACTCTTTGAATTGATCAAAAGTTTCAGATTCGTGTTTCAAAAGAACACATAACCATAACGCGATGCCACATCCATAAAGGTCACGACATTCATATCCACCTCTAGCCTAGCTAGACACGGGCCCACTTACTTCACTATGAACGAGGGCTAACAGATTGGCGGCACTTGCACTTTTATCAAGTAAAAGGTATTTCAAGCACTTGCCTAATAAACTAGATTCGTAGACATTATTTGAATATAATCAAATCCGTCCTTGTAACCATTCTTCGAAAGTGTGGATATATGAGTCTTGTTTATTGTGTCCCAGACAACAATGCCACAAATAAGTCTCATCTGATCAAATCAGTTTGAGCTATTTGTTTGTCATGTTATATGTTTGAGATTCATTTATATTCAAAATATAAATACTGTTATTCACATCTAATATGCTTATCTCAATATCATCTTTATAAAATAAAACACTTTAGTGTTCTAGAATATAAAGGTATATCTGCAACGGATTATACTCTGATATAGAGATAATATTTCTAGTCAAACTAGTTACATTCTAACAGATTCCTAATTTAAGTACATACCCGAAGGGTAGTTCCTAAACTTTGGTATCTACGGTTAAAATACCGACTGTCGTCCCGTTTCTGATTCGCAGGTAAATCTCAACTGAAGTTAGTATCTTGCTAATGAGCAGATTTTGCACACCAGTTTATATATATGTACCATATCCAGTATCTAAAATCCATTTTTAATACTAGTAGTGAACATATTTATGACAATATATTTGAAGTCTGAGCCTTGCCCCTCTTCAATTCCATCATGTCTGCCTTGTCCATACAGCAGTCACGCTTCCAGTGACCCCGTTTGTCACAGTTTAGGCAGACATTTTGGGATATGTCCTTTGTCTTCCCAGAAGATTATAATGACTTTGCCTTTGCCCCTTTTCACACTCTAGAAGCCTTTGGCAGAGCCTTGGCCTTCTAGAATATCGAAGTAAGATGAGCCTTGCGCTTCTTGCTTTATTGCAAACTCTGGCTTTGTCTCCTTGAGTATAGCCATTAACTCTCCAAGAGTTTTCTATTGCAATTTGGTACTTCTAAGATCTAAGGATAGATCTATGAAGATCCTTCAATTTCAATATCATACTTTAAGGATCTAATCCTTAAATCTGATTAATGGATTAAGCACTAAAGTTATCATACATGAATATTCCAAATATCATTTCAACTAAATTTGCTTAACTCCGGGCTTAGGCCTAAAATGTTATTTTATCAAATAAAGTAACTTCTTAGATTTCCAGGACTATCCTGAAGTTTTATTCCCAATTTGAAAATTAAAGTCGTTTAAAAACATTTTCACCCATCACCCAGGATTATGTTTTAAACACTAATCTTTCAAATATCTTGATTCTAATAGTCCAACTATTAATCAAAGATTTTAGGTACTATTCATTATAATGATTACTATAGTCTAACTATATAATCAACTATAATTTAATTGGTTAAATTCAATTATATTAATTACTATAATCCAATTATAAAATCAACTATTAATTGAAATGGTTAATTCAATATATTGATTACTACAATCCAATTATATAATCAACTATAAATGAAATAGTTTGAATACAGTCCAACTGTTTATTAAAAACAACGATTAAATATTAGTCCAACTAATATATTAATTATGTATGACGAAAAATTGAATGAGCGCGTATGGCAAGTAACTAAACGAATATTGCAAATTTATTACTGCCTCCCACTATTTTTCGGCGAGCCTCTAACCCTCTGTTGAGTACTCGGGAAACCTTATTCCTAGTGGGCTAGGATCCCGTTAAATAACACACAATCTTGACTTTGGCCAGCAAATTGTATGATAATTAACTAGGTATATCTCTAAGATCAATTGGATCATATCCAATTCCTAGATCCAGTAGGTGGACATCCAAGTTCGAAACATATATCTTATATATGCCAATATATCCAATATATTGCCTAAGCTTTTTCTCTGAATCAACTAAGCCTTGGCTTTGGCACAACAAACTTAGTGATCCCCGTTAAGCGGAACCCATTGACCTTGGAAAGCTTCGTAATCAATGTCGATGGACAAGAAAAGATCTTGACTTTGGCCAACAAATCACAACTTGGACAAGACAACCGATATGGAACAAAGCCTTCATGATTCAAACACATCCGCGATGGACAAAAGTCTTGACTTTGGCCAACAAACCAGTGCCAGTCTTGGATCTTGAGTAAGAATCACTCAATGGAAGGAAAAACGCTTAATATGATTTGAGGGTTTTTTTGCGTGTAATTGGAAACCAATTTATTATCTTTATTAAGGTCTCATCATCATACTCCTTTAAGCATGAATTCTAAACACATAATAAGGCGCGTAAGTAAATAAAATAATAATGATATGCGGATGGATACTTAAACGTTGTTCCTAGAACAAATCTCTCTATTTCCTCTCTCCCGCTAGCACAAGTATACTTCTACTATTCTACCCAATTACATACACTTCTAAAGAAACCTCATTTACATTGAGGGGAATATGTGAGAAGAGAAATACACAGAGTAAGGAGGTAATAGGCTGGACACGCAGGTCCAATTAATAATTCTAAATTTATTACAACAATTTCTAAAATTGCCCTCACCCATCTAATATCCATCCGATATACATTATTCATACATCGCATCCATGTATTCACACAAGCATGTTATCAATCAATCTAATCCAATTAATTAATCTGAATATTAATGACCATCCAATGTTCAAACAACGATTTGATTTTGCGTGAGTCCAACTCGTTTTACGAATAAGTACTCAAAGTACGAATTCTTGAATTATATTAAACTACAAAATTAATTCCAATTCAATTTGTATTTAATACTAATTCATTATTTAATTCCAAATTAAATATTTACAATTTTTAATGTGCCTTTACGACTTAGATTCCAAATCTAATCGTTACGGGTCTCAAAGCCCGATTAACTTCCAATGTTAATTTAATTAAAGTCCAATGGGGCTTTTAATTAATTTCTTAAGGCATGGACTTTGGGTCAATATGGGTCAAACCCAAATACCAAAGCCCATTTAAGGGAATCACCCTTAGTGCCAAGAAACCAATTTAGGCCCATTAGGCCCAATTAATATTAAAGGTCATTAAGTCATAATTGGACCTTTTGGAGATGGTTTTGGGCCCAATTGGATCCAACCAATTAGCCTAAACCAAACTTGGCCCAACCAAGCCCATTAGCCCAATTACAACTTTAAAAGCCCAATTCCAAATTTAAGCCCAATTAATTTAATTTCAAATTCCAAAATTTCATAATTAAATTAACCAAAGTGTATGCCATAATTAATTAACCAAATTAAAATTTCCCAAAACACTAATTCACTCAATTAATTATGTCATTATCATAACATATGTCCAACATATTTGAAGCAAAAAATCAACTCATTTTACATGCTTCTCATTCACGGCATTTATGGTTTTATTGTTCGATTCAGTTTAATCCAATTAAATCCACAATCGACATTCCCTAATTGATTTCTACTCATCCAATGATCAAAATCAAAAAATACCATGACTTAGGGCAAGCTACTAGTTTCGGCCAAGCCAACTAATTGGGGAAAAATTGATCCAACCAATATTTCATGAAATTGATCATATACAACTTCAATACAACATCATTCAAGCATACTTAATCAATCAATTTTATCAAATCATGCTCAAATTTATTTTGCCCAAATTTTACCCTAAGTTCATTTCATGCTCAAAATGGCTCAAGATACCGTTGTTGGGTTTCTATTAAGTCTCAAGGATCAATTCAAGCAACAAATCATGTGTGAATACTCGTAAAAGCATGGCGAAATCATACTTACAACGATCGTATATGCGATGTTAGGAATGACAAAAATTCTTCAAGCTTTGGCTCCTTGAACTCTCGGGTTTGAGCTCCATTTTGTCCTTCATTTTCGGCCATGGTGTCCTCCAAGCTCCAAGATTTGGGTGGTGTATTCCATGCCCACGGGTGGGTTTCCCTATCACCATCATACGCTCCTTTAAAGCATGCTAGCACTCCGGAAATTTGCCGTAAAATTTCCACTTGCTTCTTCTTCATGTCTCGGCAAAGGCAGAAAAGCAGAAGAAAGAAAATGGCCCCTTGGGCGTGAGAGGAGAAGGAGAAGAATGAGAGAGAGAAAAAGTCAAGTGTTTTGTGTTAGTTTGATTTCTAAAATCAATTAAATGATATACAAAGTACAAGGCATTTTTCATTTCTCTTTCACATTTGGAGAGTGTATAATAAGTTATCATCATTGTCACCAAAACCTATCACCAAAAGCAACTAAAGTGACAAGTGATGTGACAACTGATGTGACAAGTGGGCCCCACTCGATTCAAAATACGAGTGGGCTCGCAAACACTCCCGGGCTCGGGGTTAGCTAATTCCGAATTAAGGAATTTTCCGTTGCGACGTAATTAAATCAAATTCAATGAAATAATGTGCCTAGCAAAATTATTATTCACGTCGCTAACGAATAATTCTAAATTAACTCGTTCGCCCGAATTAAAATCTAATTTCAATTCCGCGTCGAAATCCAATTTCGTTATATTATATCAAATATATTATTTATCGATTAATTCCAAATTAATCGTTCTCTATTCATTAAATGATATTTTATCCCAGATAAAATATCTCTGTAATTAATTCCAGATTAATTTTATCTCTCTCATTAATTAATCCCAAATTAATAAAGTGCGAGTCATACGTCATCGGTGAATCTTTGGGAAGCGACCCATGAGATCCCCGGATATGTTGGCAGTAAATCCGGTCGTCGGACTATCCGAACACGTACATACCTAGTACTACGTTTTTACCGATTTACAAGACATGATTGGATTCTAGCAAATCACCGTTCCTCCCCAATTCTCCATAAATATTCTTATTGGAATATGTGATCTATATCATGCGTAGTATACATAGTATTGCGTATTTCGATCCAGTATCGGATGTCACGTGCTAGGCTTGGGGCTGGAATTGTGTCTGCCTCGTACGAAGCACATATCGGATCTCTGGTAACTAGTCTTTATAATCGGATAATCATGACCTAGTCATATTATCCCGATGACTGCAGTACATAAGAGAACCAGTTCCGTATCCTACTTGATCATCATCTCCCACTATGACTGGAGTGATACTTCATCTCGACATCACACCCAATACACTACGATTCTCAATATACCAAAAAGAGGGCGTAACAGAACCTGTTAAAGCCCTGGACGACCAAAACCAAAGTATAATGATTGTCGCAAGTATTAGCGGTGCAAGTCTCAGGTTAAGACCAAATACACCTACCCTGATTCGGACTTCCATAGACATATAGTCATACTACCAATGGAATTCTGAGGGGTCTATCCAGAGCGAAGGTGTTTCCGTATCATCGGTAAACACAACCTCCTATTACACTTGCATGAGTATCTTATACCCAAATATATGAGAACTATGTCGTTATGCCTGTTGGATAATATGACCATAGCGTCACTATTTGTACAGATCATGGTGTTGTTGTACCAAATTAACTATGTGACAAGGAAATTGCACTCTCATCATTTGTGATTAGATCACAATAGATATATAAATGAAGAAGAGAGGTCCATATGATAGTTCCTGGATTGAGATGATATGAGACAGTATCAGTCCACGAAGGATTAATCATTAAATATCCCTAGCCGGAAGTATTATCGAGACTGGACATCGATAATGCGGAATAGGCTAGTATTTCACTTGTGTGCGTTGTGGGGCACAACGGCATAGTTCTCATATATATATAAGTATTGGATACTTATGCAAGTGCGATATGAGGTCGGTTTCACCGATGGTACGGGAAACAGCTTCGCTCTCGATAGACCCCTCGGAATCCCATTGGTATTATGACTATGTGTCTAGGGGAGGCCGAAATCAGGGTAGGTGTGTATAGTCTTAACTGAGACTTACATCGCTAATACTTGCGATAATCAGTAGACTTTGGTCTGGTGGTACAGGGCTTTAACCGGTTCTGCGTACACCGCTTCTGGGTTTATCAGAGAGTCGTAGTGTATTGGGTGTTGATGTCAAGACGGAAGTATCACTTCAGTCATATTGGAGATGATGTCACGCAGGATATGGTACTAGTGCTTTTGAGTGTTGCGCAACCATCCGATTATAGAGACTAGTTACCGACATCCGACATGTGCTTCGGACGGGGTAGACACTTATCCAGCCCCAGCCCTAGCACGTGACTATCCGAGATACTGGGCCGATATACACAATACTATGGTATACTACGCTTGATACAGATCTATATATTCCTGTAAGAATATTTCTGGAGAATTGGGTAGGCATGGCGCTTTGCTAGAAGCCAACCTTGTCTTGTAAATTGGTTAAACGTAGTACGAGGTGCTTACGTGTTCGGATAATCCGACGACCGTATTTACTGCCAACATATCCGGAGATCTCATGGGTCGCTTCCTGAAGATTCACCGATGATGTATAACTCGCACTTAATTAATCCTAGATTAATTAGAAGAGAGAGAAAATTAATCTGGATTAATTGCAGAGATTATTTTATCTGGGATAAAATATTAATTAAAGAGAGAGAACGATTAATTTGGAATTAATCGATTAAAATAATATGTTCGATATATTATAAGAAATGGATTTCGACGCGGAATTAAATTAGATTTTAATTCGGGCGAAACGAAAAATTAGAATTAATTCGTTAGCGACGTAAATAGTGATTTCGCTAGGCGTAATCATTTAATTACGACGCGACGGAAAAATTCGTTAATTTGGAATTAGCGAACCCGAGCCCGGGATTATTTGCGAGCGCATTCGCATTTCGAATCGAGTGCGGCACGCAAGTCAAATCGTGCGTCATATCGCTAGTCGCATCAATCGTCAAATCAAATGTCACTCTGAGTGATGTGACATGTTGTCACTTGATTTGAGTGATTGATGTAGAAGTTGAAAAAAGCAACTTTTGCTTTTTGCTTTTTGATTTTAGCATTTAAGGAAAGTAAAAAGAAATGGTAAATGGTTTTATTAATTTTAGAAATTATAAAAAACCTATTACATTTAATTTTACTTTTACTTTTCTCCTCTCTTTTTACGCATCTCTTCCTCTCCCTCTCTTTTCTTCTCCCTCTCATTCACGGCTTAGAGCCATTTTCATCTTCTTCTCATTTTGGGTCACTGCCGAATTGAAAGAGAAGCAAGTGAGAGTGTTTGTTGCAAAACATGAGTGCTAGCACACACATGGTTATATATGGTGATAGGGAAACGAATTTGTGAGCTTGGAAAGCTTGAAGCTTGGAGCTTCAATGGTGTTCATCCATGGCCGAATTTTTGAGGTTCAAAGAGGAGCAAAACCGAGCAGTCCACTGCATGAGGAAGCCACTGCCGAGCTTGGAGGGAGGCAGAAAACGCAACTTGTTCTTCCTAGCATCAAACCATCAATGTGAGTATGTATTCCGCCTTACTCCTTTGTTGTATTCAACTCGTTTTTCTGTATGATTGATGATTCTTGGACTTGATTGAAACTCTACAATGCCCTCACAACGCACACAAGTGTAAATACTCTTTTTTACGCATTATTGATGTCCATTCTCGATAATACTCTGACTAGGATATTTAATGATTAAACCTTTGTGGATTGATTACTGTCTCATATCATCTCAATTGGAACTAATCATATGGACCTTTCATCATTTATACATCTTGGTAATCTAATTACAAATGATAAAAGAGCAATTTCCTTTGTCACACAGTTAATTTGTACAACAACACCATGATCTGTACAAATATTGATGCTATGGGCCATAATTGTCCAACAACACTGGCATAAGCTTTGCCAGCAGCCCCAACCAGCCTATGTTTCTTTTGTACGTGAGTTTTATGCTAATACTTACAAGCATCATATGTATTCGGTGATGGTGAGAGGTCAACAAGTGACATTTGATGTAACAACCATTAATAGGTTTTATTGGGTTACCTGAGATTGAAGCTGATGAATATTCGGCGGAAAGAATTATATAGATATTACTCATCTGACTGAGACTTTGTGCATCCCTAATGCTACTACTTAGAAATGATTAGTAGTGGGAAATACTTGAAGATGAGTTCTAAGTTTCTGAAACCTGAAGCTAGGGTATGGTTCCACTTCCTTACCCGAACTTTGCTGCCTGAGACCCACATCACCTATGTTACAAAGGAATGGATGATCTTGTGTACTGCTTATTGTAAGGTTATACAATTAATGTTGGGGAGCTGATTGCGGCCAATATAGTTTGGGCTGCGAGGTCAACAAGGCTGGCCTGTTCTACTGTCATTTGATTTCATAACTATGCACACTGGCCAGGGTTCCTGTTGACTCGAGAGAAGAAATGATGCAGCCCATAACTGCAATAACGGCCCGAATCATTCAACAACTCCATGCAGAGAAACAGGCTCCTGCCAGACCATCAGCTTCCTAATCAGCACCAATCCACCACCTCAACCTCACCCTACTTCGCGACTATCGCGATCTCGTACTATCTCTCAACAATTTGAGCGGCTGGAATCTCGTATGGATTTCCTATTCAATATAACATGGCCATGGGTCAAGTGCTTCAACGAGTGGCTCACCATTTGAACATGATGATGTTCCGGAATTTCCTGACCCACCAGAGGATGAGAGCGAGGAGTTAGAGGCCGACGACTGAACAAAAACTCAGGTACTATTGTTGTTGGAGTTTCTATAGGTCCCAAGATCAAAACTCAAGCATGAATCATAAGTGAATACAACGGCGGAAGTGCGGAATACTTACATCGAGCGGTTGAGCGACGATTTGGGCAACAAAATTCGAAATTATGCTCACTTTTGCAAGGCAGTGGGCTACTGTGAATAGTGAATTTCGTCCCTTGTCTTCAAGATTTGAAGCTCCAAGCTTCAACATTTGGCTTCCCGGCTCATGGGTATACTTCCCTTATCACCTTGGCATGATCCCGGAGTGTGCTAGCACTCTTGTTTTGCCACACAAAACACACTTGCTTCCCTTCCATTTCCTTTGTTACTCTCGGCAGTTCACTGCCTCAAGAACAAGAAGAAATGCGTGAGTGATGAGAGGAGAAGAGAAGAAGAGAGAGAGAGAGAGAGGGAAATGTGTTATGCGTATTTGGTGAATACCAAAAGTGTATCTAATACACTTGAAATGAAATTCAT
This sequence comes from Zanthoxylum bungeanum, assembly GCA_019454045.1. Taxonomy (NCBI): domain Eukaryota; kingdom Viridiplantae; phylum Streptophyta; class Magnoliopsida; order Sapindales; family Rutaceae; genus Zanthoxylum; species Zanthoxylum bungeanum. Next base: position 21,757 of record SKCR01043907.1, read on the forward strand.
TTCATTTCAAACACATTTGGCTTTAATTGCCAACCACACACATCACTCAAGTCACATCAAGTCAACTCAATCAAGTTGTCAAGTCACATCACTCAAAGTGACAAGTGATTTGACGCTTGATGCGACTAATGATTTGACGCTTGATTTGATTTGACGAGCCGCTCTCGAATTCGAAATGCGAATGCGCTCGTAAATATTCTCGGGCTCGGATTCGCTAATTCTAAATTAACGAATTTTCCGTCGCGTCGTAATTAAATGATTACGCCTAGCGAAATCACTATTCACGTCGCTAACGAATTAATTCTAAATTAATCCGCTCGCCCGAATTAAAATCTAATTTTAATTCCGCGTCGAAATCCAATTTCGTTTAATATATCAAATATATTAATTAATCGATTAATTCCAAATTAATCATTCTCTCTCTTTAAATTGATATTTTATCCCAGATAAAATATCTCTGTAATTAATCCCAGATTAATTTTCTCTCTCATCATATTAATCCCAGATTAATAAAAGTGCGAGTCATACGTCATCGGTGAATCTTTGGGAAGCGACCCATGAGATCCCCGGATATGTTGGCAGTCAAATCGGTCATCGGACTATCCGAACACGTGAGTACCAAGTACTACGTTTTACCGATTTACTAGACAAGGTTGGCTTCTAGCAAAGCACCAAGTCTTCCCAATTCTCCGGACATATTCTTATAAGAATATTTAAGATCTGTATCAAGCGTAGTATACGATTGTATTGTGTTATCGGCCCAGTATCGGATAGTCACGTGCTAGGGCTGGGGCTGGATAAGTGTCTACCCCGTCCGAAGCACATATCGGATGCCTGGTAACATAGTCTCTATAATCGGATATTCATGACCTGGTCACAATATCCCGATTGGTTGCGCAACACTCAAGAGCACTAGTACCGTATCCTGCGTGACATCATCTCCAATATGACTGAAGTGATACTTCCGTCTTGACATCACACCCAATACACTACGACTCTCTGATAAACCCAGAAGTGGTGTACGCAGAACCGGTTAAAGCCCTGTACCACCAAGACCAAAGTCTATCGATTATCGTGTAAGTATTAGCGATGTAAGTCTCAGGTTAAGACTATACACACCTACCTTGATTTCGGCCTCCCATAGACACATAGTCATAATACCAATGGGATTCCGAAGGGTCTATCCAGAGCGAAGCTGTTTCCCGTACCATCGGTGAAACACGACCTCCTATCGCACTTGCATAAGTATCCAATACTTATATATATGAGAACTATGCCGTTGTGCCCTCACAACGCACACAAGTGCAATACTAGCCTATTCCGCATTATCGATGTCCAGTCTCGATAATACTCCGGCTAGGGATATTTAATGATTAATCCTTCGGGGACTGATACTGTCTCATATCATTCTCAATCCAGGAACTAATCATAGGGACCTCTCTTCATTTATATATCTATGGTGATCTAATCACAAATGATGAGAGTGCAATTTCCTTGTCACATAGTTAATTTGCTACAACAACACAATGATCTGTGCAAATAGTGACGCTATGGGTCATTTTGTCCAACAATCTCCCACTTGGCACATAGCGAGTCACTCAAGTGTCCTACACCCGAACTATGTACGGTTCGCTCAAATTGCTGAGGAAAGATTTTCGTCAGCGGATTTGCTTGATTATCGTCTGACGCGATTTATACGATCATCACATCGCCACGATGTATGATCCGAACGAATCAGATGATATAGAAGTATATATCTGGATCGTCGATGAGACCTTTAATTCCTTAGCATGTGCTGACGCCTAGCTCAGCTGCTAACAGAACTATATCTAATCTAATTAGATTTATTTTCGATCCAAATGGCTTCTATTGCTGCCTCAGCTGCAGCAATAATCCGCATTTGTTGTTTATTCGGCAACAGTTATCTTGCTCGGAATATTTCCAGCTCACTGTCCCAGTGTACAAACTTAATAGTACCGTTATTTAATCGTTTGGAAACTTGCAGCAGTGATCCCAGTCACTTCAAGTTCTCCTTCTCCATAGTTTAAGACAGCATCTTTAGTTCTCTAAGATACTAACAGATGTTCTTAATTCAATCCAGTGACTATCACTTGGATTGACCTGATCGTGACTCCATATGCTCGAAGCGTATGAGACACCAGGTTACGTACATTATTCAATGTACAATTTCTCAGAGAGTGTTAACAACTCCAAATCTAGCCCAGTAGATCTTTATTCTTTGAATAAAGGTTTGTACTCCCAAGAATTCTACGGAGAATTTCTATGAAAGAATATCTATGAAAGCCAAGCTTTCACCAATTGCTTTATTGGGAATTTCACTGTCAGTGCGCTCTCCCACTAACCTCCTTATATACACAAGAATCATTTCGTTTTGAATTAAGTCATAAACCATTATGATTACATCAAAACGACAATTCCAGAACCTATGCTTGCTTCAATCCAAACATGGATCGAATAACCTGCAAACCTTGTTTGCTTGTTATGGTACGACAAAACCGACAGGATGTTATAAACATCCTCCGAAAGGTTTCCTTTTCAGGAAAGCGATTTTCCCGTAAAGCTGTCATATTTCATAAATGAAAACACGCAGCTTTAGCAAGCATTATCCAAATGGATTACCGTGGCAACAGTTAAAAGGTTGAATCGTAATCAACACAATGTTGATAACGATACCTTTCCATCACAAGCCCAGCTTTGTACGTTGGTACGTTGCCATCCATGTATGTCTTCCTTGAAGACTTATACAGTACCAATAGGCACAATGCCTTGTGGTACATCAACTAGTATCCAAACTTGTTGATATACATGGAATCCATTTTGAACGTCATGACACTTTGTCATGATAGGGAGTCGATACCTTGTATCACTTCCTCATACGTAGTCAGTTGGTATACCTTAAAAGATTAACATCTTTATGAGGTGAGATCAGAAACCCATACCCTAGGTTGTTTTCTGACTCTCTCCGATCTACGCGGTTCTTGTGTATTCGAAGATTAATGGTATAAATTCATCATTGATGAACTATATGTGTTCCATTAAAGATTTCGTGCCTCGAACAGTATTACTCCAATTTTCATCGAGTATCACCATCCTCCCACTGACCACTGCATATCGGTATTCCTCTTAGGAAAACCGCATGGTGAGCAACAATCATTGTTCTCATGTGAGATTTATAAGTACTATACTTATGGTTTCCTTTAGGATAACCATTGGCACTTATCCAATTTGGGTCTTTTAGTTTGGTATCATCCAAACGTTATGCCTGGCATACCCAAATTACTAGGAATGAGAAACCCCGTTTCTTTCCTGTTCATATCCTATATGATATCTGTCAAACAGATTTATATGGAACCTTATTCTAAATAAGTTTTGCACTGTTAATACATATCCTTTAGAAGGAAATAGTAGCTCAGAGCGACGTCTCGTGATAAACCATATTGTCCAACAAAATTGGTTTTTGGTTCGGACACACCGTCTAACTGACGTGTCTCGGGAGGAGTCCTCATCTGAAAGAATACCGTACTCTTTCATGTACGTATGAAACTTACTGCTTAAGTATTTTCCATTACGGTCTTACCGTGGCGGAATAATACTATAGCCGATCTGTTTATTTACTTCGTGTCGAAACTTCAAAAATTTCCGATCTGTGTTCTTCAAAAGAAACACATAACCATAACGTGATGCCACATCCGTTAAGGTCACGAAATATTCATGTTCACATCTAGCCTAGCTAGATATGGGCCCACTAACTTCACCATGAATAGGGCTAACAGATCGGTGGCCCTTATACTATTACCAAGTAAATAGTATTTTAGGTACTTTACCTAATAAACTAGATTCGCAGACCTTATTTGAATAGTCAAATCAGTCCTAGTACCCACTCTTCAAAAGTGTGGATATACGAGTCTCGTTTAATTGTGTCCTAGACAACAATGCCACAAATAAGTCTCTATTGATCAAATCAATTTGAGCTATTTATTTGTCATTTTTATATGTTTGAGATTTTATTATATTCAAAATATAAATTCTGTTATTTACATCTAATGTATTTATCTCAGTATCATCTTTATATAATATAAAACACTGAGTGTTCTAGAATATAAAGGTTTATCCACAATGGATTAAACACTGATATAGAGATAATGTCTCTAGTCAAACTAGTTACATTATAACAGTTCCTAATTTAAGTACACACCCAAAGGGTAGTTCCTAAACTTAGGTATCTACGTCGTCGAAACAGCGACTTTCGTCCCGTTTCCGATTCGCAGAGCAATCTCAGCTTGAAGTCAGTATCCTGCTCAAAGCAGATTCTGAACATCAATACATATATTTTATGTACCACACTAAGTATTTAAAATCTAATTTCAATACTAGTTGTGAACATAACTTTGACAAACATTTTTAAAGTCAGAGCCTTGCCCTTTCTTTAATTCCTTCGTGTCTGCCATATCCAAATGGTAGTCACTTTGGTATATGTCAATTATCTTTTCAATATTTTAGGAACCTTAGGCCAAGCCTTGGGTTTTAGAATATCGAAACGATGTGCACCTCGTGCTACATGCCCAATTGCAAACTTTGACTTTATCTCCTCTAGAATAGTCAATTAATTCTCCAAGAATTATAAATTGCAATTTTAATACTTCTTAAATCTAAAATTAGATTTATGACAAGTATATTAAATTAAGCATTAAAGTCATCATCACATAAATCTTCCAAAGATTTTATGCTCTACTTATTTTGCTTAATTTTGGGCGTAAGGTATAATAAGTTATTTTATCAAATAAAGTAACCTATTATTTATTCCCAATTTGAAAATTAAATCATTTAAAATATTTTAATCCCAGATTATATTTTAAATATCCAACTTTTCAATTCTTTCTTGATTTCAATAGTCCAACTATTTAATCAATTTTAATAGGTACTATTTATTATAATGATTACAATAATCCAATTATTTAATCAACTATAATTTTAATATTGATTACTATAATCTAATTATAAAATCAACTATTATTGAATGAGTTTGTATATAGTCCAACTATATATATTTTTAAAACAACATAAAATATTAGTCCAACTAATACTTTTGATTAATATGACGAGTAAATAGATGAGCGCGTTTAGCGAGTATTCGAACGAATGTTGCAAATTCAATACTTGCCTCCCACTATTTTTCGTCGAGCCTCTAACCCTCTGTCGAGTACTCGGGAAACCGTGTTTCCTAGTGGGCTAGGATCCCGTTAAATATCACACAATCTTGACTTTGGCCAACAAATTGTATGATAATTAACTAGGTAGATCTCGAAGATCAATTGGATCTCATCCAACTCCTAGATCCAGTAGGTGGACATCCAAGTCCCAAACATATATCTTATATATGCCTATACATCGAATGTATACCCTAACCTTTTTCCTCTGAATCAACTAGGCCTTGGCTTTGGCACAACAAACCTAGTGATCCCAGTCAAGCGCGGACCCATTGACATGGAAGCTTCGTAATCAATGTCAATGGACAAGAAGTGGTCTTGACTTTGGCCAACAAACCACAACTTGGACACGACACCGATATGGAACAAAGCCTCGTGATTAAAACACATCTTCGACGGACAAGGGCTTGACTTTGGCCAACAACCCCTGCCAATCTCGGATCTTGAGCAAGAATCACTCAATGGAAGGAAAATAAACGCTTGATATTTAACGAGGGTTTTTCGCGTGCAAATTGGCAACCAATTTATTATCTTTGTTAAGGTCTCATCATCATACACCCTTAAACATGCATTCTAAACACATAATAAAGCGCATATGATAAAATAATAATGATATGCGGATGGATATTTTACACATTGATCCTAGATCAAATCTCTCACTTTCTCTCTCCCGCTAGCACAAAATTTTCTTCTACCCGTTACACTACACTTCTAAAGAAACCTCATTTACATTGAGGGGAATAGGTGAGAAGAGAATACAAAGAATAGGAGGTGATAAGGCTGGACACGCAGGTCCAATTAATAAATCGAATTTATTACAACAATTTCTAAAATTGCCCCACCCATCTAATATCCATCCGATATACATTATTCATGCATCACAACCATGTATTCACTCAAGCATGTTATCAATCAATCTAATCCAATTAATTAATCTTGATAATTAGTGATCATCCAATGTTCAAACAACGATTTGATTTTGTTCGAGTCAAACTCGTTTTTGCGAATAAGTACTTAAAGTACAAATTCCGAATTAAATTAAACTACACAATTAAATCCAATTCAATTTGTATTTAATTCTAATTCACTATTTAATTTCAAATTAAATATTACACTTTATTTATAATAAACCTTTACGACTTAAATTCCAAATTAATCGTAACGGTCTCAAAGACCGATTAATATCCAATATTAATTTAATTAAAGTCTAATGGGCTTTAATTAATTTCTTAAGGCGTGGACTTTTGGTCAACTCGGGTCAAACCCGCAACCAAAGTCCAATCCGGGAGTTACCCCATAAGCCTATAAATTAATCTTGGCCCATTAGGCCCAATTAAACTTTAAAGGTCCATTAAGTCGCATTTGGGCTTTATGGATGCGGTTTTGGGCCCAATTGGATCCAACCAATTTTGCCTAAAACAAACTTTGTACAACAAAGCCCAATAACAACAACAATTCAAGCTCAATTTCCAAAATTAGCCCAATTAATTAAATTACACAAATCCAATTTCGCAATTTAATTACCTAAAGTGTATATCATGATTAATCACCCAAATTAACATTTCTAAAACATCAATTCACACAATTAATCATGCTCATTATCATCATCATATGTCCAACACATTTTGATTAAAATCAAACCCATTACATGCTCGCTTTGTTCTCGGCAATGGGGGTTAATTTCATGTTCGATTTGTTCAATCCAATTAAACCCAATTCGACATTAAATCAACATCCTAATGATTTTCAACACATCCAATGTTTCAAAAAATCAAAATTACCAAGACAAAGGGGCATAACTCTCGGCCAACATAAATTTGGGAAATTTGTTCCAAACCAATTTAATCAAATTGATCCAACCAATCATCAATTAAAATACATTCAAGCATACTTAATCATCCAATTTCATAATTGCATGCTCAAATCAATTTTACCCAATTTCAAGCTTCATGACATACTTGGCAATTTGGGGATTTTACGTCCGAATTCGAATTCAATCCAATTGATTCCGCAATCGACATTAAATCATCATCCCGAATGATTTCCAACACATCCAATTGTCAAAAATCAAAATCCCAAGACATTAAATCATGTATCAAATTCGGCCAAGGTGGAAATTTGGGGAAAAATGATCCAATCAAATTTTCTTGAAATTGACTCAATCAATCTTCAATTCAAACACATTAAGCATACAAATCCATCCAATTTAATTTATCATGCTCAAAATCAAGTTTGCCCAAATTTTAGCCCTAACTTTTTCATGCTTTTAACCTAAGCTCTTGATGCCATTGTTGGAGTTTCTATAGGTCCCAAGATCAAAACTCAAGCATGAATCATAAGTGAATACAACGACGGAAGTGCGGAATACTTACATCGAGCGGTTGAGCGACGATTTGGGCAACAAAATTCGAAATTCTGCTCACTTTTGCAAGGCAGTGGGCTGCTGTGAATAGTGAATTTCGTCCCTTGTCTTCAAGATTTGAAGCTCCAAGCTTCAACATTTGGCTTCCCGGCTCATGGGTATACTTCCCTTATCACCTTGGCATGATCCCGGAGTGTGCTAGCACTCTTGTTTTGCCACAAAACACACTTGCTTCCCTTCCATTTCCTTTGTTACTCTCGGCAGTTCACTGCCTCAAGAACAAGAAGAATGCGTGAGTGATGAGAGGAAGAAGAAGAGGAGAGAGAGGAGGGAAATGTGTTATGCGTATTTGGTGAATACCAAAAGTTATCTAATACACTTGAAATGAAATTCATTTCATTTCAACACATTTGGCTTTAATTGCCAACCACACACATCACTCAAGTCACATCAAGTCAACTCAATCAAGTTGTCAAGTCACATCACTCAAAGTGACAAGTGATTTGACGCTTGATGCGACTAATGATTTGACGCTTGATTTGACGAGCCGCACTCGAATTCGAAATGCGAATGCGCTCGTAAATATTCTCGGGCTCGGATTCGCTAATTCTAAATTAACGAATTTTCCGTCGCGTCGTAATTAAATGATTACGCCTAGCGAAATCACTATTCACGTCGCTAACGAATTAATTCTAAATTAATCCGCTCGCCCGAATTAAAATCTAATTTTAATTCCGCGTCGAAATCCAATTTCGTTTAATATATCAAATATATTAATTAATCGATTATTCCAAATTAATCATTCTCTCTCTTTAAATTGATATTTTATCCCAGATAAAATATCTCTGTAATTAATCCCAGATTAATTTTCTCTCTCATCATATTAATCCCAGATTAATAAAAGTGCGAGTCATACGTCATCGGTGAATCTTTGGGAAGCGACCCATGAGATCCCCGGATATGTTGGCAGTCAAATCGGTCATCGGACTATCCGAACACGTGAGTACCAAGTACTACGTTTTACCGATTTACTAGACAAGGTTGGCTTCTAGCAAAGCACCAAGTCTTCCCAATTCTCCGGACATATTCTTATAAGAATATTTAAGATCTGTATCAAGCGTAGTATACGATTGTATTGTGTGTATCGGCCCAGTATCGGATAGTCACGTGCTAGGGCTGGGGCTGGATAAGTGTCTACCCCGTCCGAAGCACATATCGGATGCCTGGTAACATAGTCTCTATAATCGGATATTCATGACCTGGTCACAATATCCCGATTGGTTGCGCAACACTCAAGAGCACTAGTACCGTATCCTGCGTGACATCATCTCCAATATGACTGAAGTGATACTTCCGTCTTGACATCACACCCAATACACTACGACTCTCTGATAAACCCAGAAGTGGTGTACGCAGAACCGGTTAAAGCCCTGTACCACCAAGACCAAAGTCTATCGATTATCGTAAGTATTAGCGATGTAAGTCTCAGGTTAAGACTATACACACCTACCTTGATTTCGGCCTCCCATAGACACATAGTCATAATACCAATGGGATTCCGAAGGGTCTATCCAGAGCGAAGCTGTTTCCCGTACCATCGGTGAAACACGACCTCCTATCGCACTTGCATAAGTATCCAATACTTATATATATGAGAACTATGCCGTTGTGCCCTCACAACGCACACAAGTGCAATACTAGCCTATTCCGCATTATCGATGTCCAGTCTCGATAATACTCCGGCTAGGGATATTTAATGATTAATCCTTCGGGGACTGATACTGTCTCATATCATTCTCAATCCAGGAACTAATCATAGGGACCTCTCTTCATTTATATATCTATGGTGATCTAATCACAAATGATGAGAGTGCAATTTCCTTGTCACATAGTTAATTTGCTACAACAACACAATGATCTGTGCAAATAGTGACGCTATGGGTCATTTTGTCCAACAATTGGTCCCTTCTTTTTTAATTTTGTTTTGTTTGTAATGTATAGGGACAATGGCTAGATTTGGTTTGTGGGGTAGGGTATTTGCTTTTATTTTTTTCAAATTTCGTCAAAAATTTTTCTTTTATACAATGTCGTGTGTTTTATTCTTGCTTTTCATTCCATCATTTCCACATTTTGTCGGTGGTGTTTAATTCGAAAAAAAAAGCGTTCAATGATTTGATGTTTGTTAGTTAAATTTTTTAGGAAAAGATAAATGCTAATTTCATTTTTATCCCTATTTTGAATTATATCTAGGTCAGACTTCATCATAAGCATTAAAAAAGAGTTTATAGCAGTTAGATAATAAGGAATTACAAGTGACTAGTTAAAAATAATCGGTGGTTGGTGATGAATGACCCCGTTTGCATTGAGTTCGTTTGTCTAAAATTAATTAATATGTGGGGTATGTACAAAAAAAAAAAAACTAAACCAAGCAAGTACTTAGTAACCGGGCATCTTGCCTCAATAAGCAGTGATAGTTCAAGTCAAACAGGAAAGCTTGTGTTAGTTTAATAAACATCTGAGATCTGAGTGATTAAGTCCGTATGGGTGTTTTAACACATAGTGCCCTAAAACCATCTGGTTTGGGAGTCACTGACCTAAAGCTCGCTACATGGATTAAAGATGTTGTATAAAAAAAATCAGAAAAATCACATACCTCACCTCGTTGATTGTACTAGACATAATAATTTTAGATACTCAGGTTGGTTTGACCCATAAACTACTAAGAGTTGAAACAAAATCACCGAGTTGACAACTTAGAATCAAAGTTATTTGCAGAATTATTCACACACACACTTTGAGTCTGATTTAGATATTTGGTTCAAAAGAAAGGATTTTAGTTAAAATATGCATTTTAAAGGTTCCTCTAACTTTGATGCTAGACATTCTGTGAGGACGTTATTTATATATTTATTCTTTTCTTTTCTCTTGTCTTTTTGCTTTTGTGTGCATTAGTTTTGATTTCTTTTTACTTTTGTAAAATGTTTGTGGGTATCATTGCTGTAAATCCCCATGAGACTACAAGTCGTCCACTAGGGACACCTAGGGATTTAAAGGCTTATTGCATACGCTAAATGCAACCGTGATCCATACGAAAGTGGCTTAGCTTAATTTTATTTTTATGTTATTTTATTTTGTGTTTTGCTCGAGGACTAGCAAAATGTTAGGAATGGGGGTGTGATGAGTGGTAAATGTATCACTATTTCCCACTCATTTGACCTAATATTTTGTATAGTTTCTTGAGTTTTGTGAATATTTTGATGTGTTTTGTGTTATTTTGTAGATAAATAATGTTTCAAGACATTCTGGAGATGATTTGGGGCCAAAACAGTAAAAAAGGACAATAAAGGGCAAAAATCGTCATTTGGCGCATCGCGACGCCTAACGTGTGTTGGCCGGTGCTAACTTGCACCACTTCATGCTAAAATATGTCGTGCCACGTGTCACAATCTGACAAGTCTACTAATATTAGCTTCATGTTAAAATGCGTCTACCACGTGTCAACATCAGAGGAGATCTGCTAAAATGCACCGTGCCATGTGTCATCATCCTATGGTCCCGACAATCGTCATCGCCACGTGTCATCCATGTGCCGTCCATATAGGCGTCCACATCAGCAACATGCCAAGTCAATGTGCCACGTGTCAGACACGTCATCATCAGCCAATCATCGTGTGACACGTGTCACAATCCTATGGTGCCGACAATCCACATCGCCACGTCATTTCCACGTCATTGCTATATTAGCACAATCATTCAGCTCCCAGCCGTCTTGCCATGTGTCAGCCGATCCGAAAAATGTGCCGTATTTGGCATTGGAAAACGTGACGCTTCGCGACGCGCAGGGCCAATCGACGCCTATAAATTCAGCTTGAAATTTCAGTTTCAGATATACCTTCCTTTCTGTAATTCTCTGAGTAAATAAGGAGTTTGTATCTAGTTTAATTTCATTTTTGTAATTAATTTTAGTTAATTTCTTTACTTTTTCAGTTTTTACTATTCAGCAATGAGGAGGTAACTTCCCTCTGCTAGGGTGAAAGGTAAAACTTTTATTACTGCTATTTAGATTAATCTCCCTTAATTATAATATATAAACTATTTAAAACTTGACTTAACAAGGATTCCGCTATATTATTCGGTTGGTAATTAATTATAAACTGGTTTTAACCTGACTAAACATGGATACCGCCTGGTTGGTCGGTTGGTAATTACCGCCTTTATGGCTGGTTTATAGACAAATAATGATACCGTCTTTATGGTCGGTCGGACTTAATTTGACTTAATCAGGTTACCGCCTATATGGCTGGTTGGTAATATCACACAAGTTAATATATTATATTAAGGGAGATATCTAAAATAGTAGTGATAAAAGTAGATCCTTTAACCTTAGCATTTTCTTTTATTGTATTTTTCTTTATTTATTTTCCAACATTTTACTTTTCAGCATTTTACTTTATGTCTTTTATTTTTAAGTTTTTACTAGCCTTAGATATGTGTCGTAACTAAGTCCATTATCTAGGGCTGTGATGAAATCCAATATCACCGGTTTATAAGGGGTAAAATTACAGTTTGGGTAATATAAAGGTTTATTTATTGAGCCTAAATCCTAATGCTTTTTATTAATTGGCCATTAATAAAATTGAACTGGTAAACTTAAAATGAACTTGGAAAATAGATTTTAGGTTAAAGAACTTAGACTCAATAGCCCACGATCTTCCTTGAGGATAGATAACCCTTTAATAGATTTCATTACAGGATACGAATATAACTGTCGGGCGGGGGTAGCCATAATTGAACTTAGTCTTAATGAATCCAGGTAATTTGATTAACATAGACATATGATTTAATTGGGTTACACTGGGTATTTGCATCCGTCCATCGACAAAGGCTTTTGCAGAATTTCGTGTTCTAGGTTAGAAAACCAATATATTACACAAACGTAAAATAACCACTTCATCGTTTAAAAAGATATTGGAAGGATTCACAACCCTGGATAGTTTTATAAATTTGAATTGTCCTAAACCTATTTTCACAATTTTATTTTCTTGTTTTTAAGTTTAAAGTCACCACCCAATCAATCAATCAATCTGTTAGATACTAGTAATCATTTGGCCTCATAAAATTAATAGCTAGGTATTAACTCCTCGTGGGATCGATACTTTTTTATATTACTTGAACGATATGTGCGCTTGCGTTATACGAGTGTGATTACTCACCGGTCAGGAGAAGAGCAAGAGCGTGCATTCTAGGAACTTAAAGTAAAGTTATGCAGTGCACTAGTGTTGGCACTACAAAATTTTGAGAAAACATTTGAGATTGTATGTGACGCATCAAGTTTAAGCATTGGAGCAGTTCTTATATAGGAAAAGCGACCAATTGCCTTTTTTAGTGAGAAACTAATTAGAGCATCATTGAGATATCCCACATACGAAAAGGAATTGTACGTCCTGGTAAGAGCACTTGAGACATGGAAGCACTACTTGTGGCCTAAGGAGTCCGTGATCTACACAGATAATTGTAGGAGTGAAGCGGGGTTTATCGCTATGCCTATGATGCTCGGCGACCATGACACTATTGGGCTCGCAGCCCTTAGAGAGTACGGATTAGCCCGTGGGGGACTAAACCAGAGAATAAAGGAGTCGCCACCCAGTGTGAATTGGGAAAGATTTAAGGCCGCACTCACCCCTCGCAAGGGAAGACCTCAAACCATTGGGTTCAGAATGGTCACTTACTTATGCCAGTATAATGGACAGGTTCACACAATGATATAGCCAAGTCTTAATACAATTCATGCACAAAAGCGAATAAAAATGTAATAACATACCCAATCAAAATTCTCCGCAATTATTATTTTATATAATATATCGAATATATTATTTTATCGATTAATTCAAAATTAATCGTTCTCTCTCTATTAATAGTATTTTATCCCAGATAAAATCTCTCCGTAATTAATTCTAGATTAATTTTCTCTCTCTCTCTTATAATTAATCCCAAATTTATTATGTTCGAGTCATACGTCATCGGTGAATCTTCGGGAAGGGACCCATGAGATCCCTGGATATGTTGGCGGTAAATTTGGTCGTCGGACTATCCGAACACGTGTGTACCCAGTACCATATTTTTACAGATTTACAAGACATGGTTGGCTTCTAGCAAAGAACTGTGCCTACCCAATTCTCCAGAAATATTCTTTTAAAGAATATGTAATCTATGTCAGGTCTAATATACGTAGTATTGCGTATTGCGATCCAGTATCGAATGTCATATGATAGGCCTGGAATGGAATTGTGTCTGCCCCGTACGAAGCATATATCGGATCTCTAGTAACTAGTCTCTATAATCGAATAATCATGACCTAGTCATATTATCCCGATGACTGCAGTACTAAAGAGTACTAGTTCCGTATCCTGCGTGATCATCATCTCCATATGACTAGAGTGATACTTCCATCTTGACATCACACCCAATACACTACGATTCTCAATATACCCAGAAGAGGCGTACACAGAACCTGTTAAAGCCCCGGATGACCAAAACCAAAGTATATTGATTGTCGCAAGTATTAGCGATGCAAGTCTCAGGTTAAGACCAAATACACCTACCCTGATCCGGACTTCCATAGACACATAGTCATACTACCAATGGAATTTCGAGGGGTCTATCCAGAGCGAAGCTGTTTCCGTACCATCAGCAAACACAACCTCCTATTACATTTGCATGAGTATCCAATACCCAAATATATGAGAACTATGTCGTTATGCTTCCATAACACACACAAGTGCAATACTAGTCTATTCCGCATTTTTGATGTCCAATATCGATAATACTACGACTAGGGATATTTTAATGATTAAACCTTAGTGGATTAATACTGTCTCATATCTTATTAATCCGGAACTAATCATATGGACTTTTATCATTTATATATCCCGGTAATCTAATTACAAATGATAAAAGAGTAATTTTCTTTGTCACATAATTAATTTGTACAACAACACCATTTTCTGTACAAATAGTGATGCTATGGGTGATGAGCGGAAAATATATCAATATTTACCGCCCCTTTAACTTAATATTTTGTTTAGTTTCTCGGGTTTGATGAACGTTTTGATATGTTTTAGTTTATTTTGCAGATAAAATAATATCGGGTCTCAATGAATTCATTTAGGATGAAATATGGGTCAAATAAGGGCAATTATTGGACTTGATATATTAATTTTGGAGATTGGAAACTTGAAAGGGCGTTTTGACGAAGTGCAATTTTGGGAATTCCAGTTTTGCGCATTTGTCGTATTTTGGGCATAACGTTTTACTCAGATATCGGATTGAGCCGATTCAAGTGCCAGATTAAAGAAGACTCAAAGATCTACAACTTTGAAAGAGAAACTATTTTCGAATTCTGAATATTTCATGACCGAAATTGATGAACTATCCAGAAGTGTGTGATGTGTAATTATTAAAGTCATTATCAATCATTTTCAAAGCAAAATATAAATTAATAAATAATTAATAAAATTTATCAAATCAACACCAAACAAGATAAGCAATTAGTGGAGCAATTATGGAATTGGTGGAGTAATTAGTGGAGAAATTAATAATGGATTTGGTGGAGAATTTGATGGATGATTTGATATAGGCAAAATTTTGCCTATAAATACCAAGCCATTTCATTTGTAAAATTCATACTTTCTTCTTTGAAATTCCTAATCAATAAATAAGAAGATTGTATCTTGTTTGTTTATTTACAGCTTCCAGTAATTAATTTCCACTTTCGCACTTTCTTTTCTTTACTTTTCAGTTTTTACTTTCCGTAATTTACTTTTACGCACAAACCTTTTCTTTCTTTACTTTTACAGTTTTTATTTTTCAAGCAATGAGGAGGTAACTCCCCCTTGCTGGGGTAAAAGGTAAAGCTTTTATTATTGCTATCTAGATTAATCTCCCTTAAATATAAAATATAAACTATTTAAAACCTGACTTAATTAGGATACCGCTATATTGGCCGGTTGGAAATTAATTATAAATTGGTTTTAACCTGACTAAGTATGGATACCGCCTGGTTGGTCGGTTGGTAATTAATTATTAATTTGACTTAATCAGGATACCGCCTATATGGCTGGTTGGTAATTATCACGCAAAGTTAATATATTATATTAAGGGAGATATCTAAAATAGTAGTAATAAAAGTTGATCCTCTAACCCCCAGTATTTTCTTTTATTGTACTTTTACTTTATTTAATTTCAGTAATTTAATTTTCAGCAATTTACTTTCAGTAATTTACTTTTATTTTTTTTACTTTTTACTTTTTACTTTTTACTTTTTACTTTTTACTTTTTACTTTTTACTTTTCAGCAATTTACTTTTCAGTATTTAATTTTCAGAATTTACTTTATGTCTTTTATTTTATTTAAATTTTTACTACCCGTAAATATGTGTCGTAACTAAGCCAGTTATCTGGGGTTGTTATGAAATCCAATATCACCGGTTTATAAGGGGTTAAATTATAGTTTGGGTAATATAAAAGTTTATTTATTGAGTCTTAATCTTAATGCTTTTTATTAACTGGCCATTAATAAAATTGAACTGGTAAACTTAAAATGAACTAGACATAGGGATTTTAAGTTTAAGACCTTAGACTCAATAGCCCACGATCTTCCTTGAGGATAGATAACCCTTTAATAGATTTCCTTACAGGATAGAAATATACCTGTCGGGCGAGGGTAGCCATAATTGGAACTTAATCTTAATGAATCCAGGTAATTTGGTTGACATAGACATATGGTTCAATTGGGTTATACTGGGTATTTGTAGTTGACCATCAGAAGAGGCTTTTACATAATTTAGTGTTCCAGGTTAATAAATCAATATTTTATCCAACTATAAGATAACCACTTCATCTTTAAAATGATATTAGAAGAAATCACAACCCTAGATAGTTTTTAATAATGAACTTTCTTAAACCTACTTTCGAACAATTTTGTTTACTTATTTTTAAATTTAGAATCGTCACCTTTTCAAATCTATCAAACAACCTGTTAGATACTAGTAATCATTTGACCTCATAAAATTAATAGCTTAGGTATTAAGTCCTCGTGGGATCGATACTTTTTATACTACTGGAACGATAGGTGTGCTTGCGTTATACGCGTGTGTTTACGCCGGTCAAGGGTCATAATTGTCCAACAATCTCCCACTTGGCCTATAGCCAATCACTCAAGTGTCCTACACCTAAACTATGTACAGGTCGCTCAAATTTTTGCTGAGAAACTGCTTTCGTCTGCAAATTTGCATGGTTATCATCTGATGCGATTTATTCGATCATCACATCGCCACGATGTATGATCCGACGAATCAGATGAAATAGTTGAAGTATATACTTGGATCATTGATGAGACCATTAATTCTTTAGCCTGTGATGTAGCCTAGCTCAGCCGCTAACAGAACTACACCTAATCTAATTAGGATTATTATAGATCCAAAATGCTTCTTTTGATGCCTCAGCTGGAGCAATATTCTACGTTTGTTGTTTATTCGACAACAGTATCTAGCTTGGAAGATTTCCAGCTTACAGTTTCGTTATTCAAACTATATAGTACCGTTATTACGACTTATAGTTGTTTTTGTCAGTTTGGAAACTTACAGCAATGAACCGAGTCACTTCAAGTTCTCCTTCTCCATAGCTTAAGAAAGAATCCTTAGTTCATCTAAGATACTTAAGGATGTTCTTAACATCAATCCAATGACTATCACTTGGATTGGCCTGATTGTGACTCCATATGCTCAAAGCCTATGAGACACCAGGTCACGTACATCTTTTCAATGTACGAGTTCTCGGAGAGTGCCAAAAAATTTTAGATCTATCCTAGTAGATCTTTATTCCTAGAATAAAGATTGTCTCTCCCAAGTATTCTATGGAGAATTTTTTTGAAAGCCAAGCTTTCAACGATTGTATTATGGGAATGTCATTTCCAATAATGATATATCATCATTATATACATAGGACAATCATTGCCAGTACGCTCCCACTAACTTCTTATATACACAAGAATCATTATCGTTTTGAATTAAATCATATACCATTATGATTATATCAAAACGATAGTTTCAAGAACGCAATGCTTGCTTCAATCCATGAATGGATTGAATTAACTTGCAAACCTTGTTTGCTTGTTGTGGTACAACAAAACCGTCAGGATGTTGTAAACATCCTCCAAAAGGTTTCCATTTAAGGAAAGCGATTTTGACGTTCTGCTGCCATATTTCATAAATGAAACATACATCATTAGCAAGCATTATCCAAATGGATTTAATCATGGCAACAAGTAACAGGTTTCTTCGTAATCGACACAATGTTGATAACGATACCTTTTCGTTACAAGCCTAGCTTTGTACGTTGGTATGCCGTCATCCATGTATGTCTTTCTTGAAGACTTATATAGTACCAATAGGCATAATGCCTTTCGGTACAACAACCAGTGTCCAAACATGGTTGGTATACATGGAATCCATTTCACACTTCACAACACTTTTCCATGAAAGGAGTCGATACCTTGTATCACTTCCTTATACGTAGCCAGTCCGTATTCCTCAATAAGATTGACATCTTCATGAGGTGAGATCAGAAACCCATACCTCCTAGGTTGTTTTCTGACTTTCTCCGACTTACGTGGTTCTTGTATATTCGAAGATTGTGGTACAGTTTCATCCATGATGAACTGTTTGTGTTCCATTAAGGAATCGGTGCCTGGAACAGTATTACTCCGATTTTCATCGAGTTTTACTTTCCTCACACTTACCACTACATATAGGTATTCCTCTTAGGAAAACCGCATGGAGAGTAACAATTATATTGTTCTCTTGTGAGTTATATAAGTACTATACTTTGGTTTCCCTAGGACAACCTACAAATAGGCACTTATTCGATTTGGGTTCAATTTTGGTATCATCCAAACATATGCCCAGCATTCCCAAATCTTCAGGAATGAGAAAACCCGATTTCTTTCCTGTTCATATCTAATATGAAGTCTGTTTAACAGATTTTCATGAAACCTTATTCAAAATAAGTTTTGCACTGTTTAATGTGTATCCCATGAAGGAAATTGGTAGCTCAGAGCGACTCATGATTAACCTAACTATGTCCAACAAAGTTCGGTTTCTCTGTTCGCACACACCACTCATTTGAGGTGTTCCGGGAGGAGTCCACTGTGAAGGAATACTATACTCTTTCAGGTAATCGAGAAACTTATTGCTTAATTATTTTCATCACGGTCCAATCGTGATGTTTTAATAGTCTTGCCGGTCTGTTTGTCTACTTCGTGTCAAAACCCTAAATGTTTCTGACTTGTGTTCTATAAGATACACATAACCATAACGCGATGCCACATCCATAAAGGTTACAAAGTATTCACATCCACCTCTAGCCTAGCTAGATATAAGCCCACTTACGTCACTATGAACGAGGGCTAACGGATCGGTGGTACTTGCACTTTTACCAAGTAAAAGGTGTTTTAGGCACTTTGCCTAATAAACTAGATTCGTAGACATTATTTGAATAGAATCAAATCCGTCTTAGTACCCACTCTTCGAAAGTGTGGATATACTAGTCTTGTTATTGTGTCCCAGACAACAATGCCATAAATAAGTCTCATCTGATTTATTCAGTTTGAGCTATTTGTTTGTCATGTTATATGTTTGAGATTCATTTATATTCAAAATATAAATACTGTTATTCACATCTAATGTGCTTATCTCATTATCATCTTTATAAAACACTTAGTGTTCTAGAATATAAAGGTATACCCACAACGAGTTAAACTTAGATATAGAGATAATGTTTCTAGTCAAACTAGGTACATAATAACAGTTTCCTAATTTAAGTACATGCCCAAATGGTAGTTCCTAAACTTAGGTTTCTACGGTTAAAACAACGACTCTCGTCCCATTTCCGACTCGCAGATTTATCTCAACTGAAGTCAGTCTCCTGCTAATCAGCAGATTCTGCACATCAGTACATATTTATGTACCACATCTAGTATCAAAATCCAATTTTGAAACTAATACTGAACATGTTTTTGACAAACATACTTGAAGTCGGAGCCTTGCCCCTCTTCAATTCCTTCATTTCTGCCTTGTCCATACGGCAGTCACGCTTCAGTGACCTCGTTTGCCACAATTTAGGCAGACATCTTGGGATATGTCCTTTGTCTTCCCAGAAGACTGTGATGATTTTGCCTTTGACTATTTTAGAAGCTCTGGCTCCGCCTCCTAGAGCATAGCCATCAACTCTCCAAGAGTTTTCTCTTGGTTCATAATGAACCTGCCCCAGCTTTCGAGTAGAGACTATAAGATCAAATCTTTGGTAGTCTCAGCCACATAGGTAATGCCCAGCTAACCTAGCTGATCGATGTCAGCAATCATCTGCGACACCTAGTGCTCGACAGATATACCCTCTGACATACGCGAGCGAAAGAGCTTCCTTTTGCAATTTGTACTTCTAAGATCTAAGAATAGATCTATGAAGATCTTTAATTTCAACATCACGGTATAATGATCTAATCCTTAATTCTGATGACGGAATTAAAGAGTCATTGCGGTAAGCATAACGGATTGAGCACTAAAGTTATCATCACCATGAGTCTTCCAAAACTAATGCTCCACTATTTGCTCAACTCCGGGTTTAGGCCCGAGATGTCACTCTATCAAATAGAATAACTTCTCAGTTCCCATGACTATCCTGAGGTTTTATTCCCAATCTGAAAATTTGAGTCATTTAAAGATATTTTCACCCAGGATTATGTTCTAAACGCTAATCTTTCAGTTATCTTGATTCCAGTAGTCCAACTATCCAATCAACGATTTCGGGTATAATTTGATGTAATGATTATTATAGTCTAACTATATAATCAACTATAATTGTTCGGTTATATTCAAATATATCGATTACTATAATCCAATTATATAATCAACTATAAATGAAGTAGTTTGAATACAGTCCAACTTTTTAATTAAAACAACAATTAAATATTAGTCCAACTAATATATATTTAAATAATGACGAAAAATGAAATGAGCGCGTATTGGCAAGTATCTAAACGAAATTGCAAATTTAATACTTGCCTCATACTATTTTTCAGCGAGCCTCTAACTCTCTGTTAAGTACTCGTGAAACCTAGTTTCCTAGTGGGCTAGGATCCCGTTAAATAACACACAACCTTGACTTTGGCCAACAAGCTGTATGATATTTAACCAGGTAGATCTCTAATATCAATTGGATCTCATCCAATTCCTAGATCCAGTAGGTGGACATCCAAGTCTGAAACATATATCTAATATATGCCAATATATCTGATATATTCCCTAACCTTTTTCCTCTGAATCAACTAAGCCTTGGCTTTGGCACAACAAGCTTAATGATTCCAGTTAAGCGGGACCCATTGACTTTGGAAAGCTTCGTAATCGATGTCGATGGACAAGAAGTGATCTTGACTTTGGCCAACAAATCACAACTTGGAGAAGACATACGATATGGAACAAAGCCTTCATGATTCAAACACATCTGCGATGGACAAAGGTCTTGACTTTGGCCAACAAACCAGTGCCAATCTTGGATCTTGAGAATGAATCACTCAATGGAAGGAAAATGCTTAATATTTGTTGAGGTTTTTTCACGTAATTGGCAACCAATTAATTATCTTTGATTAGGTCTCATCATACACCTTTAAGCATGCATTCTAAAAGCATAATAAGGCGCGGTAAATAAATTAATAATGATATGCGGATGGATATCTCACAAATTATTCCTAGAACAAATCACTCCATTTCCTCTCTCCCACTAGCACCATTCTTACTTCTACCCAATTACATAACACTTCTAAAGAAACCTCATTTTCATTGAGGGAAATAGGTGAGAAGAGAAATACAAAGAGTCAAGGGGTAATAGGTTGGACACGCAGGTCCAATTTAATAAATTCTAAATTTATTACAACAATTTCCAAAATTGCCTTCACCCATATAATATCCATCTAATATACATTATTCATACATCACATCCATGTATTCACACAAAGAATGTTATCAATCAATCTAATCCAATTAATTAATCTTTGATTAATGACCATCCAATGTTCAAACAACGATTTGATTTGCGCGAGTCCAACTCGTTTTAAGAATAAGTACTCAAAGTACGAATTCTTGAATTATATCAAACTACAATATTAAATCCAATTTAATTTTCATTCAATACTAATTCTATATTTAATTCCAAATTAAATAATTACACTTTTAATGTGCCTTTGCGACTTAGATTCTAAATCTAATCTTAATGGGTCTCAAAGCCCAATTAACATCCAATGTCAATTCAATTAAAGTCCAATGGGCTTTTAATTAATTCATAAGGCATGGACTTTGGCAACCAAAGCCCAATAAGGAATCACCATTTGCCACAAAATTATTTTTGGCCCATTAGGCCTAATTAAATTTTTTAAAGGCCCATTATTATATTTGGACTTTATGGAAATGGTTTTAGGCCCAATTGGATCCAACCAATTATCCTAAATCAAACTTGGCCCAACCAAGCCCATTAAGCCCAAATACAACATTATTAGCCCAATTCATAATTAAGCCCAATTAATTAAATTCTAATATTCCAAATATCACAATCTAATTAATTAAAGTGTATTAGCCATAATTAATTATTTAAACCAACATTTCCAAAATACTAATTTACATAATTAATCATGCTTTAATTAACCAACTTATGTCCAACACAAATTGAAGCAAAATCAATTCCAACATGCTTCCTATAGCTCACGGAAATAAAGGACTTTTTATATAAATTTTGATTTTAATCCAATTAAATAACAAACTAATATATCCCATGCATTTTAAACACATCCAATTGTCTAAAATTCAAAAATCACCAAGAGCTACAAATGGGTTCACATTCGGCCAAGACTCAAAATTTGGGGAAAAATAATCCAATTAATTTTTCATCAAATTGATCATACACAACTCAAATTTAACATATTATAAGCATGCTCAAACAAACAATTTGAACAAAACATGCTGAAATCAAAAATACCCAAATCAAAGTTTAAGAACCCTAAATTCAATTTCATGCTCAATTATGGCTCTGATACCATTGTTGGGTTTTCTAGGTCTAACCAAGATCAATTAAGCATATGAAATGTGTGGATACGCAAAGAAGATAGCTGAAAATACTTACAATGCTAGGTTGGATGTAGAAGAGAAGTTTAAAACTTTTCCTTCATGGTTGTTGCTCCAAGCTTTTCCTTTGATGTATGTTGATCTTCCAAGCATCTCCTTGAATTCCAAACTCATGGATATGTTTCCCTAACACCTTTGTAAGACTCCTTGTGTGTGCTAGAACCTTAGATTTTGAAGCAAAATCAAGAAGCCATGAGCCCTAGGCTCACGGCATTGGAGAGGAAAAATGGAGAAGGCCATTCGGCCTTGGTGAGGAAGAGAGAAAAGAATGAAAAAGTGTGTGTAATAAATTACAAAATTGAAAGTCATATACCAAATAATAATAAAATGGTACAATGTCATTCAATCCATCACACTTGTGTGTTGTACAAGCAACCATCAAAATCCCATCAACTTTCATCAACCAAAAGGTGATGTGATAGACAAGTGATGTCACTTGTGATGTAACATCTGCGCCCCACTTGATTCAAAATCCGAGTGGGCCCGCAACACATCCCGGGCTCGGGTTCGCTAATTCCGAATTAACTAATTTTCCGTTGCAACGTAATTAAATCCAATTTAATTAAATAATTATGCCTAGTAAAATTACTATTCACGTCGCTCGCGAATTAATTATAAATTAATTCGTTTGCCCGAATTAAAATCCAATTTTAATTCAATCATGAAATCTAATTTCATATAATATATCTAATATATTATTTTATTGATTAATTCCAAATTAATCGTTCTTTCTCTATTAATAGTATTTTATCAAAGATAAAATCTCTCTGCAATTAATCCTAGATTAATTTTCTCTCTCTTATAATTAATCCCAGATTAATTATGTTCGAGTCATACGTCATCGGTGAATCTTGGGAAGCGACCCATGAGATCCCTGGATATGTTGGCAGTAAATCCGGTCGTCGGACTATCCGAACACGTGTGTACCCGGTACTACATTTTTACCGATTTATAAGACATGGTTGGCTTCTAGCAAAGCACCGTACCTACCCCAATTCTCTAGAAATATTATTTTAAGGAATATGTAATCTGTGTCAGGCGTAGTATACGTAGTATTGCGTATTGCGATCAAGTATTGGATGTCACATGCTAGGCCTGGGGCTGGAATTGTGTCTTCCCCGTACGAAGCATATATCGGATCTCTGGTAACTAGTCTCTATAATCGGATAATCATAACCTAGTCATATTATCCCGATGACTGCAGTACTAAAGAGTATTAATTCCGTATCCTGCGTGATCATCATCTCCATATGACTTGAGTGATATTTCCATCTTGACATCACACCCAATACACTACGATTCTCAATATACCCAGAAGAGGCATACACAGAACCTGTTAAAGCCCCGGATGACCAAAACCAAAGTATATTGATTGTCGCAAGTATTAGCGAAGCAAGTCTCAGGTTAAGACCAAATACATCTACCCTGATTCAGACTTCCATAGACAAATAGTCATACTACCAATGGAATTATGAGGGGTCTATCCAGAGCGAAGCTGTTTCCGTACCATCGGTAAACACAACCTCCTATTACACTTGCATGAGTATCTAATACCCAAATATATGAGAACTATACTGTTATGCTTCCATAACACGCACAAGTGCAATACTAGTTTATTCCGCATTATCGATGTCCAATCTCGATAATACAACGACTAGGGATATTTTAATGATTAAACCTTAGTGGATTAATATTGTCTCATATCTTATTAATCCGGAACTAATCATATGGACTTTTATCATTTATATATCTCGGTAATCTATTTACAAATGATAAAAGAGCAATTTCCTTTGTCACATAGTTAATTTGTACAACAACACCATGTTCTATACAAATAGTGATTCTATGGGTCATAATTGTCCAACAATGGGATCCTAAAATCTCATTGAATTAGAAAGTGATTTGATGAGAGGATTGCATGGGCTTTGGGCGTGCATGATGGGTCATAGGCCACATGGATGAGCTGCATGGTGGGTCCAAGGCTAAGGTTTGAAGCAGAAAATGACTGAGCGAATCTGAGGCTGGCTAGTGAGTCCGAATCTGATGAGGTGCTAATTTTGGAGGTTTTCCTTCCTTCCGGCATTCGTTTTTTACAACTTCCGTAACTTTTCAGGTAGTACCTCCATACGAGGCTCATCATCGGGCTTATTTAAAAAAGTAGTGTCTATAATATTGAATCATTAAAGCATCTGAAGGGTCATGGTAAGCTGAAAAAGAGGCATACAAAATGGATGGAATTTGTTGAGTCATTTCCATATATAATCCGCTACATGCAAGTGTTAGACAGTAATGACCCATAGCGTCACTATTTTGTAAATGATATTGTATTATTGTACAAAATTAACTATGTAGTAATGAAATTGCCTTTTACCGTTTTGTAATTTATTTACTTTGATATATAAATGGTAAAAGTCCCTATGATTAATTCCGGATTGAGATGATATGAGACAATATCAATCCATAAAGGTTTAATCATTAAATATCCCTAGTCGTAGTATTATCGAGATTGGACATCGATAATGCGGAATAGACTAGTACTGCACTTGTGCGTGTTGTGAGGGCACAACAGCATAGTTCTCATATATTTGAGTATTGGATACTTATGCAAGTGCGGTAGGAGGTTGTGTTTTCTGATGGTACGGAAAACAGCTTCGCTCTGGATAGACCCCGCGGAATCCCATTGGTAGTATGTCTGCGTGTCTATGGGAGTCCGCTTCAAGGTAGGTGCATATGGTCTTAACCTGAGACTTGCATCGCTAGTACTTGCGACAATCGGTAGACTTTAGTTTTGGTCGTCCAGGGCTTTAACAGGTTCTGTGTACACCTGTTCTAGGTTTATCGGGAATCGTAGTGTATTGGGTGTGATGTCAAGACGGAAGTATCACTTCAGACATATGGAGAAGATGATCGCGCAGGATACAGAACTAGTACTCTATAATGGTTGCAACCATCGGGATAATATGACAAGGTCAGGATTATCCGATTCAAAGAGACTAGTTGCTTGATGTCCGATATATGTATCGTACGGGGCAGACACATCTCCAGCCCCAGGCCTTACATGTGATCATCCGATACTGGATCAGTATACACTATACTACGGTATACTACGCCTGTTATAGATCTTATATTCCAATAAGAATATTTCTGGAGAATTGGGTAGGCATGGCGTTTTGCTAGAGGCTAACCTTGTCTTGTAAATCGGTAAAAACGTAGTACTTGGTATGTACGTGTTCGGATAATCTGACGGCCGTATTTACTGCCAACATATCCAGAGATCTCTTGGGTCGTTTCCCGAAGATTCACCAATGACGTATGATTCAAACTCGATTAATCTTGGATTAATTACGGAGAGACTTTATCTTGGATAAAGTACTATACATAGAGAGAGAACGATTAATTTGGAATTAATCGTAAAATTATTATATTCGATATAATAATCGAAATTCGATTTCGACGCGAAATTAAAATTAGATTTTAATTCGGGCAAACGAGTTAATTTAGAATTAATTCGTTAGCGACGTAAATAATAATTTCGCTAGGCGCAATTATTTATTTAAATTCGATTTAATTAACGTCGCAACGAAAGTTCGGTATTTCGGAAATATCGAACCCGAACGCGTGAGTACGCGTGGGCCCACTTTCATTTGGGTTGTGTGGGGCCCACATGACACATGTCATTTTATGCATTATTTAATTGATTAATACATTGCATGGTGATAGTGTACAATACACTCAATGGTTTTGCATGGAGTTTGAGTGTTTGACACTCTAAGCCATTGCATGATTTGTGTCATAAGTTTATTATTAATTTAATAAATATTATGGCATAAATATAAATTGATTTTTGTAACAAAAATCATATGACTCTCTCCTATTACCTCTTGACCGAAACTTTGAAGTTTCACAGCCCTCTCCATTTTCTGTTTTTGTTGCAAAAACTTGAAGAAAGTGTGTGTGTTTGGAACATTAAATCACATATAAGGCTAGCACCTTCAAGGGATCATACAAAGGTGTTATGGGAAACTATTCTTGAGCTTGGAAGGATCAAAGAAAGCTTGGAGCTTCCCCACTCACCTTGGCCGAAACCTTCACTGCACAAAGGAGAAAATTTTATTTCATCAACGCATCCGTATTCCGATCTTTGTGAGTATGATTCCGCCATACTTCAATATTGTTCATTCATTATATATATTTGTTTGCTCTTTTGATCTTGGGACATGGATTAGAATTTCCAACAGCAAGGTAAGGAAAACATAATAGCTTGCAATGTAAGGAAAACATGATAGGTAATGCATTATCTCATAGATATGTTTTACGTACTTCTATGAATGCCAGAATATTGGGATTTGGTTTAGATTATGATTTTTCTTAGATTTATATTGCATGTACAAAGTTTTCATTTGGAAAGTTTTACATATATTATGGTTTCTTATTTAAGATAATAGGTTGTGTGTTCCATCTTATAGTATACATGAATTGCTTGTGAAAAAAGCTCATAAGGGTGGTTTGATGAGGCATTTTGGTATTAGTAAGACATTAGCTATTTTGCATGAGCACTTTTCTTGGCCTAGAATGAAACGTGATATTGAACGTAATTGTGATAGGCGTATAATATGTAAACATACTAAATCTAAATTGATACATCATGGTTTGTATACTCATTTTTCTATGCCTAGTAAACCTTAGGTTTATATATCGATGGATTTTGTATTAGGTTTACCTAGGACAAAGACTGATAGGGATTTTATATTTGTTGTCGTCAATATGTTTAGTAAAATGGCACATTTCATTGCATGCCATAAAACAGATGATGCCAAAATATTGCTGATTTGTTCTTCAGAGACATAGTGCGACTCCATGGTATACCTAGGAGTCAGATAGAGATGTTAAGTTCCTAAGCCATTTCTAGAAAGTATTGTTGTCAAAAGTGGGTACTAAATTATTATATTCTACCACTTGTCACTCATAAATTGACGGACAAACAAAAGAAGTTAATAGAACATTATCATAAATGTTACACACTATAGTTAGTAAAAATTTGAATTTTTGGGAAGAATATTTTTGATTTATAGAATTTACATATAATAGGTGCATTTATTCTACTACTTCTTATTTGCCATTTGAGATTGTATACGGTTTTAAATTTTTTACTCCTTTAGATTTGTTATCTTTGCCTGTTGATGAGCAATGAAGTTTGGATGGTAAAAAAGAAGGCGAAGTTGGTGAAGCTGATACATGATAAAGCTAAGGAGCACATTCAGTGGAAGAATGAACAATATACTTCTTATGCTATCAAATGGCAAAAGCACATTGTATTTGAACCCAGAGATTGGGTATGGCTTCATTTATACAATAAGAGGTTCCTAGCACAACAGAATCTAAATTACAACTGAGAGGAGATGGTCCATTTAAAGTCTTGGAGATGATCAATGACAATACTTACAAGCTAGATCTTTCTAACATGTACGGTGTTTCAACAACATTTAATGTTTCTTATTTATCTTACTTTGATACATGTGCATATTTGAGGTCGAATCATTTTCAAAATGGAGGGAATGACATGAATCATGAGACACATACAGCACCAAAGCACATGACCAAGAGCATGGAATCATTGCAAGTACCATAAAAGCCAATCATAAGACAAAAGGCTAAGAAGATCAGAAAAGTAAGTATAGGACTACATCAGAGTTTCATGGATGAATGCGAAAGAGAACTCAATGGCATATTGGCGTCACATGAGGGTTTCATTGAATTAGACCCAAAAATATTCCATGTAGCAGAAGTCATATTAGAATGAGTGCCATACTTTGTTGATATTTTTTGCTTTCTTTAAAAGAACGCCACTTTTGTTTTTTGACATATTAGGCATTCTTTGAAAAAATAGCCACCTTTGTTGAATTTTTGGCAATGTCGTTGATGTTTGATGTATTTCCCTTTATTGAATTTTTTGGCAAGGATGTTGATGATGTTTTTGTCACTTTAGCCACTTTGTTGACTTTTATTGACAGTTTTCTAAATTATTAAATGACTATTAAGGGCATAGCCTTTAAATAGCCATTAGTTAGTGTTATGACATTTTAGTTTTTTCACTCCTAAAGGGTATTTTGATAGTTTCGGTAATTACGGTTAATTTTACCTTGTAGTATATATTATAAACTTCATCTCTTTTAATGAATAACTCACCATTTTCCAAAATTACTTCTTCTTTTAGAGCTTGGCTATGGCTGAATCTAGCTAAATTGAGGCATTCCCATTTGTTCAAGCCAATGACTTATCTAAGGAATGGAAACCTTAGCAACGTCTCCATACTAGCAAAATGTAATAAAGCATCATCTTAAAGGCAGATTCTTTGTGGGTCTTCTTCGTGGCTTTGGAAGAATTTTATTATAAAAAAATCAAATTCAAGGTCTTTGAGGTTTAGATCTTCTGCTTAGGTTTAGACACTATATTTTTATGCATAGCCCAATGATGAGTTTCATATGGAGCACCATTAGAAAATACAGAAAGTTGCGAGGTTAAATGCTAGAAAATGGGAATTCTAAAGAATTCAGATAGTAGCCAAAATCTTGGTTGGACAAGCAACAACTGTCATTGAATGAATTGATTGTCAATTACTAAGGTTACGAGATTTGATTATGTCCGGCCAGACATAAAATTCAAATTTAGTAGCCAGCCAAACAAGTGTAAAAGCTGTCAGCACAGGTGCAAAATTCAAACAGCTGGAATCAAAGACTGATTAATGTCAGGCCGGACTTGTATTTCAAAATATGCATCCAGTTGGACATACTTCTACCCGTAACTGGCGTCTCAGGTTGATAGTTGTTTCAGACAGATAGAATAAGGGGAAGGATTCTATTCGCCCTTCATATTTCAAAGCCTTCATCCACACTATAAAAATGACGTTTCTCTCATTTGCAAAAGGGGGAAAGGCACCATCTAGAAGGAATCATCCTAAAAAAACTACCTAAACTCTGAAGAAGAACGAAATTCTACCACGAAGTCTATGGAGTTCCTTCCATCTGGAAAGCAACCCAACAATTACCCAATGTTCATAAAGTGCTTCATAAGCCAAGCCAAGCTAAAGGTACAACTTGAGGGTACCTTTTTCATTACTGTTTATAAATTTCTATTTTTTTACAGTATATCCCGCCGGAGTTAACACACATCGACCCGGACATGCACATCAAACAAAAAAATATATGTCATGTAATAAGAATATCCGGTTAGGCTTCTTTGAAGGCAGGACGAGAGAATATGCAATTAGTATTATGTTTTGTGATGTCTATGTTATTATGTTGACCTTTTTCTGCGTTATTACCATTATCATTAATGCGGTTATTTATTTGTATATTGATGTTTTACCTGTTTCACCATTACCGTTCTTATCATGATTCTGTGTTCTTATTTTCTAATTCAAAGCATGCCATGTCATTATTATGTTGTTATTATTGTTATTATGCATGAATATTTATCTTACTATCGTTTTACGCTACTTGTTGCATGTTTTAACCTCTGGTTCCATGCAATACCTTCGACCAGACTTATATCAAGCCTAGCCAGACGTTGATAAGAATATCTGGATATTAAGTGCCCAAAATATTTTTTTTTAACTTTGCTTTCTTGCTTTATTACTGTTTTAATAATATCTAGACATTTGTAACTTTGCTCTTTGCTTTTCTACTACCTTTATTATTCATATGTGTGCAATTGTATGCCTTTAAACTGCTTCTGTGGGATATTGCATTATAAATTATGATGATATTTCTCTTCGAACCTAAGTATTATACTGGCATCAATAAGGGACCATTCCGAACCCAAACTGATTTAAGGTCAGACCTTGCAAGAGGTGTAGTATAGCCATAAATCGTTCCTGGTGTCTCATATCGAACGATGACTCCTATATTCTCTAGTTAGTTCCTTTATGGGACTATCGGTACTCTTTTTGGGCTACGAGCCCAATAATGTCGTGGTCACTGACGTTATAGGCATAGCGGTAAACCCCGCTTCGCTCCTACATTGGGGTTTGCTTAGCCTAATCACCCAAGTGAGTTCTTCGTCACGACATCTTTTTGTTAAATTTCTCATGCCATTGTTTAAGTGCTTGTTTTAATCTGTACAAAGATTTTACAAGTTTCCACATCTTGTGTCTTATCTAGGAACATTGAAACCTTTTGGTTATTCTATGTAAATCTCCTCATCCAATTCACCATTTAAGAATATCGTCATTACATCTATTTCATGTATTTCAAGAGCAAATATAGATGGTAGGGCTATAAGCATTCTTATTAAAGTGATACGGGTCACTGGTGAATAGTTATCAAAGTAATCATTACCTTCTTTTTATCTATAATCTTTTATGAAAAGTATTGCCTTGTACTTATCTATTTATCCATTCGGTTTAATCTTTCATTTAAAAATCCATTTGTAGCCCAATGGCTTACAACTTAGAGGAAGATCAACCAACTCCCAAGTATGGTTTTGTAGGATTGAATCAATCTCACAATTGATAGCCTCTTTTCCTAAAGGAGAATCCGAAGAAGACATCGGTTTTCTATAGTTTTGAGGCTGATTTTCTAACAGGTACGTCAAAAAATCAAGTCCAAATCATTTAGACTTTCTTGCTCTCTTACTACGTCTAGGTTCATTTTCCTTAACCTTTTCAGGTTCATATAATTCTTGCTCTACCTGATCACTACTTATAGTAGTTTCAATAGTTCTTTTGAGAGACTTGGTTCTTTATTTTTCTTTACATGGAAACGTCTCTTCAATGAATATCGTATTTCTTGATTTGATTATCATGTTTGGATTGATGTCAATAATCTCGTATCTATGTATCAAGAATTAATACGCATACTATTGTGTGCATATTCAATGAATATACAGTTAATAATTTTTTGTCATATCCTAACCTTTTAGGCTTAGGTACCAATACATTGGCGAGACACCTGCACATTCTTAGGTATTTGTGGGAAGGTGCACGACCTTTCCACAATTCATAAAGTGTCTTGTCAAGTATCTTGTGATGTAGTTGTTGGAGTTGGTGCTTGGAGCGCCAATCTGAATAATATATTGTACATTATATTTTATTAGTTATTAATAAATTAACTACATTTTCATTTCAAACTTTATTAATGGTAATGTAATTATGCATATTAGATAATGATATATATTGAGACTGACATCGACCTTAGAATAGTCATGTAGTAATATTGGACCCTGGGTGGTTCGACATTAGGATAGTATTACTATTATAAACTATTCTTAAAGTAAATATTCATAGCCGTTGGTTTTGGAAATACGGTCGAATTCCTATAACCGATAAGACAAGCACATGTCATATATTGGAATTGGTGTTCCAATGGTTTAACCTGATATACCATGAGCATTGGAAGCTCGTATAGACATGTGGGTATTCGTTGGAGCGAATACTGAATGACTGACAGGTAATTCCTAATAGTTGGAAGTACACACCACCGTCAATAGGAATCTCCTTGAGTCGAGTAACATATGTGATCCTTTGACTATAGGATAACATTGATTTTGTGTGAGATCCTCCACACTTTGATGCCATATTTGTCAGAAACCTTTCATGGTCTGGCCTCTAGATGTTCGATGGGTGTGGACCAACACACTTCGTTAATCAAGAGCGTATCAAGATAGTATATGTCGGCCCATATGTGTACCATAAGGGGTCTAGGTATTCATGTGACTAAGTCACGATTCTTAAGACTTTGGCACCAAAGCCGATCATCTAGGGTGGATCGCTTTTATCAGAAATAGTTTCTAATTAAGTTGTAAAGAATCATGGACATGTCGACATGAGATGTGCGCCTTGGAAACCTGACGGTGTATTCTATGTTTCCTAAGCACAACTCGGATAGCCTACGATGGAGGGATTGTTAAACATATGTGATGACTTCGACTTGTATAGTTCAGCAAGGTTGTTTGTATTCTTCACGAAGTCGGAGGTGGCCAAATTGCATACATGTTAGCTAGGCTTATATGACGAACGTACCTGGACTTAGAGAGTCCCACAATAGCCGGTAATTTTTCATAATAAATAATATTTGATATTATAATTATCAGTTAAAATAATTAAGTTTTATTGAATAATATTGATTATTTACTTTGACCAAATTAGATTAATTGGATTAATCCAAAATCACACAAGGATTTATCGTAATTTCATAAATATCTCTACTATTTGAGGATATTTTAGTAATTACAAATATGTAATTATAGGTGTATTTCGCTTGATTTAATTGGATTAAATCAAAGTGGTAGACAATGAACTAATCCATTTGCTAATTTTTGTCTTGATTTAATCGGATTAAATCAAAGTGGTAGACAAAGGTGATTAGTCACACCTAATTATACATATTTGGACAAATTGGATTAAGCCCACCTAAAAATTGATTAAAACTTTTATTAATTAAAAATTACCTAAGTTTTGCTATAAATAGCAATCTTGAGCAAATGTTTGAATTTAGCTTAAGAAAGCTAAAACAAGCAAGTGTTAGAGAAATTAGCCTAAGTTAAAGAAGTGTTTAGAGAAGCTTTAGAAGATATCTACAACATTTCAACAAGGAGAAATATAGATTGGATCTTGGAGTGAAACTTCCTAGCATTAGAATCAAGATTGGATCTTCGAGTCAAGCTTGCTAAACCTTGGAAGTTTTCCAACCATTTCAACAAAGGAGAATGAGATTGGATATTTGTATCAAGCTTACTAAGTAATATTTGATATTCTTCTAAGCTATGTTCTTCATTCATGAGTTTTCATTAGTGAGACAGACAGTGATGAATTATGTATTGGATGCATAATTACATAGCTTAAAGTTGAAATTAGGCTAATGAATTGTGTTATGATGCTTTGGAAGTATAAACACAATATATTTGTAATTGGGTCAAAGATGTTCA
The DNA here is from genome assembly GCA_019454045.1 of Zanthoxylum bungeanum. Classification (NCBI taxonomy): domain Eukaryota; kingdom Viridiplantae; phylum Streptophyta; class Magnoliopsida; order Sapindales; family Rutaceae; genus Zanthoxylum; species Zanthoxylum bungeanum. Next base: position 55,496 of record SKCR01043907.1, read on the forward strand.
TGTTGGACATGGAAGAATTAATAAGAGTTTGGAACTCTAGATTAAAGCTTAGAGCTATGGCTACCATTCTAGAATCACTTGACCACCTTTGAGTGACCTAGAACTATTCATGAGTCATTTCATTGTGGGATTCTAAATTGATTTGTGTTTTGATTCAAAAAAATGTGTATATATTTTTAAAATACATGTATGTTAGTTGTATAACATGTGTTGGCGGTGGTTATGATGCTAAAATTAGATTTAGGTGTATTGAAGAATTAGAAGAAACTTGGAAGTGTTTAGTATTGGTTTGAAGTTGTAATTGCTCACTGTCTAGGGTAGCGTCGCGACTCTGACCTTCGAACGTCACGACACTGAGCATCAGACTTACGAGCGTCACGATGCCCACCCTTCCACGCCACGACAATAAGACACTCAGCTCTCGCACTTTGGAGTATCTCGACATCCAAGTTTTCACGTCACGATGTGTAGTGCTGATGAACACTGAAACTTCATTTTCTCCATTCTAGAGTTTCCGGACTTTATTTTGGTCCCCGTTTTGTCCCACGGACTCAAAAAAAATGTAGTTTTACATAAAATATTTAAAAATACACCTATACTAGATATCCACGGGTTAGACCTACTTCTGTTATGCGAAACACTGATCTGACCCTAAAGGTTTCACATCCGCTCCAATAGAATGGTATCAGATGCAAGGCTTAACCACACAACACATGTTGCATGTTTGACATGTATTTGAATCTATGTTTTGACATGTATTTGAATCTATGTCTCTGTATTTTAATTTAATTATGCATATTGTTGGACAAAATGACCCATAGCGTCACTATTTGCACAGATTATTGTGTTGTTGTAGCAAATTGACTATGTGACAAGGAAATTGCACTCTCATCATTTGTGATTAGATCACCATAATATATATAAATGAAGAGAGGTCCTATGATTAGTTCCTGGACTGAGAATGATATGAGACAGTATCAGTCCCCGAATGATTAATCATTAAATATCCCTAGCCGTAGTATTATCGAGACTGGACATCGATAATGCGGAATAGGCTAGTATTGCACTTGTGTGCGTTGTGAGGGCACAACGACATAGTTCTCATATATATATGTATTGGATACTTATGCAAGTGCGATAGGAGGTCGTGTTTCACCGATGGTACGGGAAACAGCTTCGCTCTGGATAGACCCCTCAGAATCCCATTGGTATTATGACTATGTGTCTATGGGAGGCCGAAATCAAGGTAGGTGTGTATAGTCTTAACCTGAGACTTACATCGCTAATACTTACGATAATCGATAAACTTTAGTCTTGGTGGTACAGGCTTTAACCGGTTCTGCGTACACCACTTCTGGGTTTATCAGAAAGTCGTAGTGTATTGGGTGTGATGTCGAGACGGAAGTGTCACTTCAGTCATTATGGAGATGATGTCACACAGGATACGGTACTAGTGCTCTTGAGTGTTGCGCAACCAATCGGGTATTGTGACCAGGTCATAACTATCCGATTATAGAGACTATGTTACCAGACATCCGATATGTGCTTCGGACGGGCAGACACTTATCCAGCCCCAGCCCTAGCACGTGACTATCCGATACTGGGCCGATGCACACAATACAATCGTATACTACGCTTGATAACAGATCTTTGATATTCTTATTGGATATGTCCGGAGAATTGGGAAGACTTGGTGCTTGCTAGGAGTCGACCTTGTCTCGTAAATCGGTAGAACGTAGTACTTGGTACGTACGTGATTCGGATACTCCGACGACCGTATTTACTGCCAACTTATCCGGGGATCTCATGGGTCGCTTCCCGATAATCCACCGATGACGCACAACTCGCACTCTTGAATAATCTGGGATTATATAGAAGAGAGAGAAAATTAATCTAGGATAATTACGGAGATATTTTTCTAGGATAAAATATCGTCAAAAGAGAGATAACGATTAATTTGGAATTAATCGATTAAATTAATATATTCGATATATTAAACGAAATTAGATTTCGACGCGGAATTAAAATTAGATTTTAATTCGGGCGAACGAATTAATTTAGAATTAATTCGTTAGCGACGTGAATAATGAATTCGCTAGGCGTAATCATTTAATTACGACGCGACGAAAAAATCGTTAATTTGGAATTAACAAACCCGAGCCCGGGTGTGATTGCGAGCGCATTCGTAGTTCAAATTCGAGGGCGGCGACGCAAGTCGCATCAGCGTCAAAGACATGTCACTTTATTAAAGCTGATATGACTTAAAGTTGACATAAAGTGTAAAGCATTTTGGAGGAAAACTTTAGGCTTTTGGCTCCAACTTTTTGCTTAATTTTGAATTAAAGCAAAAGGTAAATCATTTTATATTTTGGAAAATATAAAAGGAAAAAAGGCTTTGCACTTTTGGTAACAAGTTTACACATTTTTTATCTCTCATCTCTCTCATCTCTCTCACGCACAAAGCCATTTTCTTCACTGGTTTTGAACCAGTGTGGGCGTGAACAATAGGGAAGCAAGAGGGATTTTCATGGTGAAAATTCAAGTGCTAGCACCTTATAAGTCTTGCGAAGGGGTGGTAGGGAGGTTCGACCATGAGCCGGGATCCGTCCGACGAAATTAGGAGCTCCATTTCGCAGCTCAAAAACTGAGAGAAGAAGGCATGGACTGCATGCAGTGGGCGTCCATGGCAGTGCGTTTTTTGCTTCATTCGTCTTCGATTCGACTCAACCAACCAATGTAAGTATTCCGCTATCTTCGTTGGTGTATTCATGCATGATTTTCATGTCTTGTTTTATCTTGGGACCTAGATAATAACCAACAATGGCATCAAGAGCTATAGGTTCAAGTCATGAAATTTTAGGGCTTAAATTGGGGTAAATTTTGTTGAGCATGATTTGGAATAAATGGTTTTTTAAGTATGCTTATAACATGTTTAATTTCATTTTGGTTGGATTAATTTGTTGAAAAATGATTTGGAATTATTTTCCCCAAATTGATGACCTTGGCCAATGTGAATGTAATATGGGTATTTTGATTTTGAGCATGATTTGGTTAAATTGATTAATTGAGCATGTTTAAATGA
>SKCR01043908.1:0-34299 GCA_019454045.1 Zanthoxylum bungeanum
TAGTTGATGACAATCTGTTTCCAAGTATCGGGTAGTGACTGTAGAAGTACATCTATAGCCAGCTCAGCCTCCAAGACTATACCCATATTAGCCAGTTCATCAATATCGGATATCATTTGAGTCCCATGGACCTCAACAGAACTACCATCAGTCATACGGGAGCGAAAGATTTTCTTCACTAACTCGTACCTCGCCATCCGCTTATTAGTGCGGTGAAGATCTTGCAATCTTGCCATCATATTATAAGGATCCAAGTCCCTATTTTGGCGACGAAAGTGTTGAGTCATTGAAGCAAGCATGATCGACTGAGCCGTGTCACAATCATCACTGTGAGTTTTCCATAACTCCAGCTCAAGTGGCTGAGTGGGCTTAGGCCCGAGAGGTCTTTGTATCGTATACAGTATCCTCTCCGCCCCAAGGACTATCCTTAGGTTCATTTCCAATCAGCGAAGTTTGTCCCCTTAAAGACATTGTCACCCATGATGATGTCTCGGACATTTACCTTGCTTGCCATCTTAACTACGATAGTCCAACTATCTAGTTAACGATAAATGGGTACAGTCAAACTGTTACAAGAAAAATAACATTTTATTAGTCCAACTAATGTTAAAATTGACGAAATAAATTTTGTAAGCGCGTAAAGCTAAGTATCTGAATGAAATTGCAAACTCAATACTAGCCTCCCACTATTTTCTACAAGTCTCTAACCCTCTGTTGAGTACTCGGAAATCCAATTTCCTAGTGGGCTAGGATCCCGTTAAATAACACACAACCTTGACTTTGGCCAACAAGTTGTATGATATTTAACTAGGTAGATCTCGAAGATCAATTGGATCCCATCCAATTCCTAGATCCGGCAGGTGGACATCCAAGTCCGAAACATATATATCTAATACATACGTCAATGTATCCAATACATTTTCCTAACCATTTCCTCTGAATCAACTAAGCCTTGGCTTTGGCACACAAACCTAATGATTCCAGTTAAGCGGGACCCATTGACAAGGAAAGTTTCGTAATCAATGTCGATGGACAAGAAGTGATCTTGACTTTGGCCAACAAATCACAACTTGGACAGGACACCGATGTGGAACAAAACTCTCATGATTCAAACACATCCTCAATTGACAAAGGTCTTGACTTTGGCCAACAAACCAATGCCAATTTCGGATCTTGAGAAAGAATCATTCAACGGAAGGAAAATCGCTTAATATTGTTTGAGGGATTTTTCGCGTAATTGGCAACCAATTAATTTATCTTTGTTAGGTCTCATCATCATACACCCTTAAGCATGCTTCTAAAACATCATAAAGCGCGTAAAGTAAAGTAATAGTGATATGCGGATGGATATATAAACAACTTGTTCCTAGAACAAATCACTCCTTTCCTCTCCCCGCTAGCACTATTCTACTTCTACCCAATTACATAATACAATAAGAGAAACCTCATTTACATTGAGGGGAATTAGGTGAGAAGAGAATACAAAGAGATAAAGAGATAAGGCTGGACACGCAGGTCCAATTTATAAATTCCAAATTTACAATAATTTCTAAAATTACCCTTCCCTTCTAATATCCATCCGATATACACTATTCATACAACACATCCACATTCATTCATTCATTCAAGGCATGTTATACAACCAATCAAATCCAATTATTAGTCTTTAATTAGGTGACAATACAATGTTAAAACAATTGTTTGCATTTGCGCGAGTCCAACTCGTTTTGAGAATAAATACATATGGTATGAATTCACGAATTATATCGAACTACTCGTTAAATCCAATTTAAGTCGTATTCAATACTAATCCTATTATTTAATTCTAAATTAAATATTTACACTTTTATTGTGCTTTTATAACTTAGATTCCAAATCTAGTTCTATTGGGTCTCAAAGCCCAACTAACATCTAATGTCCGTTTAATTAAAGTCCGATGGGCTTTCTATTGATTTCATTAGGCTTGGGCCTTGGTCAATGTGGGTCAAACCCAATTTCCAAGCCCAATAAGGAATCACCCTCATTTGCCATAAAATCAATATCAAGCCCATAAGGCCCAATTAAACATAAAAGCCCATTTATTACATTTGGACTTAAATGGTGTGATTTAGGCACATTTTGGATCCAATCCAAATGGTCCAAATCTACTTGGCCCAACCAAGCCCATTTATGACCAAATATAATAGTTTTAGGCCCAATTCCAATTTAAGCCCAATTAACCAATTTTAAAATTCCAAATTTTATAACTTAATTAATTAAAGTGTATTTTCATGATTAATCCTTTAAATCAATATTCCCAAAATATCAAATTAATCTATTAATCATATTTTTATCTTAATACATGTCCAACATTATTTAATCAAAAAATCAAGTCCCTAATCTTCATCAAGCATTCGGCCAGGGTGATTAAAATGGTTCCGATTTCGTTTTCAATCCAATCGAGTTACAAATCATCATCTCCATATTATTTCAAGTCATCCAATGTCTTAAAATTAAAAAATCATCTAGTCCACATGCTTGCATGTATTCGGCCAAGCCTCATTTGGGTTGGAAAAATTAATCCAATTTATTTTCCATGAAATTGATGATGTATAATCTATTTAACATACATCTAAGCATATTTAATCAAGCAAACTCATCAAATCATGCTTCAAACAATTTTCCCCAAATAACATCCTAATATATTTGCATGCTTTTTAAGCTCAATGATACCATTGTTGAGAATCTAATCCATGTCCCAAGATCAAAAGCACAAGCAAAATATATATAAAAGAATGAACTATATTGAAGTATGGCGGAATCAATACTCACAAAAACGGAATGTGGATGCGTTTGATGAAACAAAACTTGCTCCTTTGTGCAGTGAAGGATTCGGCCAAGCAGAAAAGAGAAGCTCCAAGCTATATTTGATCCTTCCAAGCTCTAAGATGAGTTTCCCATAACACCTTGTATGATCCCTTGATGTTGCTAGCCAAAGTTGTGCATTAGAGTTCCAAACTTGTACACTTTCTTCTTGTCTTGCCACAAAACAAATGAAGAATTGGAGAGCAAAAACAATGCCCACTGTTTCGGTAATTTGAGAGAGGAAAGAAGATATGATTTTTGTCTCAAAAATCAATTTATATTTATGTCATAATATTATTAAATAATAATATACTTATGACACAAACCATGCAAAGGCTTAGAGTGTCTAACACTCAATTTCCATGCAATACCCTTGAGTGCTTTGTACACTATCTTCATGCAATACATCAACAATTAAATAATGCAAATAATGACATGTGTCATGTGGGCCCTACACGTTTCCAAATGAAAGTGGGCCCACGTGCACTCACGCGTTCGGGTCCGATATTTCCGAAATACCGAACTTACGTCGCGACGTTAATTAAATCGAATTTAAATAAATAATTGCGCCTAGCGAAATTATTATTTACGTCGCTAACGAATTAATTCTAAATTAACTCGTTTGCCCGAATTAAAATCTAATTTTAATTTCGCGTCGAAATCGAATTCCGATTATTATATCGAATATAATAATTTTACGATTAATTCTAAATTAATCGTCTCTCTCTTTATATAGTACTTTATCCAAGATAAGTCTCTCCGTAATTAATCCAAGATTAATCGAGTTTGAATCATACGTCATTGGTGAATCTTCGGGAAGCGACCCAAGAGACCTCTAGATATGTTGGCAGTAAATCCGGTTGTCGAACTATTCGAACACGTACGTACCAAGTACTACGTTTTTACCGATTTACAAGACAAGGTTAGCTTCTAGCAAAACGCCATGCCTACCCAATTCTCTAGAAATATTCTTACTGGAATATTAGATCTATAACAGGCGTAGTATACCGTAGTATAGTGTATATCGAACCAGTATCTGATGATCACATGTAAGGCCTGGGGCTGGAGATGTGTCTGCCCCGTACGATACACATATCGGACATCAAGCAACCAGTCTCTTTGAATTGGATAATCCTGACCTAGTCATATTATCCGATATGGTTGCAACCATTATAGAGTACTAGTTCTGTATCCCTCGCGATCATCATCTCCATATGTCTGAAGTGATACTTCCATCTTGACATCACACCCAGTACACTACGATTCTCGATAAACTCAGAAGAGGTGTACACAGAACCCGTTAAAGCCCTGGACCACCAAAACTAAATTTTACCGATTGTCGTAAGTACTAGCGATGCAAATATCAGGTTAAGATCATATGCACCTACCCTGAAGCGGACTCCCATAGACACGCAGACATACTACCAATGGGACTCCGCGGGGTCTATCCAGAGCGAAGCTGTTTTCCGTACCATCGGTAAAACACAACCTCCTACCGCACTTGCATAAGTATCCAATACTTATATATATGAGAACTATGCCGTTGTGTCCTCACAACATGCACAAGTGCAGTACTAGTATATTCCGCATTATCGATGTCCAATCTCGATAATACTACGACTAGGGATATTTAATGATTAAACCATTACGGATTGATACCGTCTTATATCATCACAATCCGGAACTAATCATAGGGACTTTTACCATTTATATATCAAAGTAAATAAATTACAAAACGGTAAAAGGCAATTTCATTACTACATAGTTAATTTTGTATAATAATACAATATCATTTACAAAATAGTGACGCTATGGGTCATTACTGTCTAACAAAAATCCCACATCGACCACAAACGTCCCTCAATGCCACTCTCTCGCCAGCCCCCACGTGAATCAACAAGCAACACACCCTAAAAGACATTGCCACACCACTATCGAAAAAAGCCTATGTACTACCTTCAACACAGCCACGTTAACTACCTTAAAACACAACCACGTTAACTACCTTCAAACAGCCACGAAAGCAACCCCCTATAATTACCGTAAAACCGCCCAAAAAATTGCATCTTATGTCACCGAGAATAGCCCCCGAAATAGTCCCCGAAACAGCCCTTAAAATAGTCCAAAATAACCCAAAACAGCCCCTAAAAAACCACCTAAAACAGTAGCAAAAACAGAGGAAATGGCAGCCCAAAATAGTGAAGCAACGAAGGAAAACAACGAACCAGTAAATCGGAAAAGTTACGGAGCATCAACCCTTCCGACAACCGCGTAGCGCACTTCCAAGTTGCGAATTAAGAGGATAGACCTGAGGGCACCTTTCTATTTATTCTCGCACTTTATTTCCGTTAGTTATTATTATTTCATCGCATGCGTGTTATAGTTTCATGTAAGTTGTGGCCATGGGATGAATGAAATATGTGTTATCTCTTGCGGTATATCGGATGGAAACCCGGATGTAAATTTCGTAGCCGAATCTGAATGGACGGTAGTGCGGTCTACACTCGGGATACAATGCCACGTACCGCTTGAGAGACGCACGCATTTCGTGTCATCCGGTCTTATGTTTATTTGTTGTTTATTATAAATAGTATATTACTTTTATGCATGATTAAGTTGTTTAGTATATTACCTTTTTTATGCATGATTAGGTTGTTTAGTATGTTATTTTTTATGCATGATTAGTTGATTATTTCCAAGCATGATTTAGTTATTTCTTTCGCATTAGGAACTTGATTATGTCTCTTCTACATTTATGTTTAGGTTATTATTTATTTACATTGCCATGCTTAGCGATTTAATGTATGCATGATATTGTGTGCTTTCCGTTATTCCGACTTTCTTTTATGCATGCAAACTTAGATATAGGTAGTATGAAAACTTAGATGTAGGTTGTTGTTACTTAGACACGGTTATATTATTACATAAATCCGTTCATTACAAGTGGCATAAGTAAGAGACCATTCCGAACCCAATGGTTTGAGGTCTTCCCTTGCGAGGGGTGAGTGCGGCCTTAAATCATTTTCCCAGTTCACACTGGGTGGCGACTCCATGTTATTTCTCTAGTTTAGTTCCCCACGGGCTATTCCGTACTCCAAACCAGGCCGCGAGCCTGGAACAGCATCGCCGATTTCTATGTCCTACAGTCTGGCAACTCCACTGGGGATAGAGAATCGGCCCCTAAATAATATCTTGTAATGATTGTGATTTTTGCTTTAGTTAACCGTGTCTACTGTGGGTTGAATGGGTTTAATCAAAGGCATTATTAAGGCTCGGTGATGGTTTGGTGTCTTCCTTCATTCACTACCTTTTTATAAGGAAAAGCTGTGAAGACACCTAGATAATCATTTACTCGTAGCTTACTATGATCGACTAATTTGGAGGACTTGTTGTTTATTCATGTCACCAAGCGATAAGAGCCTAAGAGGTTTGGGTATTTAAGAGAGTTCACTCCACCCTCCCTCTGGGGAATCTACAATAGGAAGTCCATTTGACAGTCAACTACACATCATAACTCGTTGGCACGTACCTTAGCATATAAAAAAGGGTGTGCTCACTTGGTCGCTCGAACCCTTGAGTGGGGAGTCCTAGTTGTGGGCAATCCTTCGCCGGCGAGAGCCTTTGTCTACACTCCCATAAGCCCACATGTGAACCGTATTTGTATAATTAATAGAAATTATCTCTTTATGCTTGCGTTTGGGACCATTTTCATTTGGATTCAGTTGGACTTTTTGACATGAGGTATGGGCTTGTTGGGCAATTTAAACTAGGACGAGTCCATGCTTTATGGAAGTTGGGCCAAAAGCTCCTGAAATGCCAATGGGCCATCTTATGTTCAGGCCCATTATCATTTGAAGTTGTTTAGCCATGTTATCGCAAAAGTGTAAACATGTTGGGCCTTTTCAACAGGGACAAGTTTGCACCGTGCAATAGTATGATTGAATGCTTTAAAATGATGATGGGCCGACTTATATATTCCATACATCACACGCATCTCATGCATCTCATGCATACACGCATCATGTTAACCCTTGGTTCTTAAAAGCCATCATAGATACCCGTTGGGTTAGGAAAGAGGGAAGACTCGTCAAAAGGCTGTTAGCGAACATGAGCGAATCAGTTAATGAGGGATCTCATATGGATCACCTGGATACTAGTCTCACTAAGGTTACCGAGCAGTTGTAAGCTTTGACCACCGCTATGGCTAATATGGTTGTGCCCCGTGCTGGGGGAGGCTCTGAGAATGAGAGGCGTGAGGACCCTCCGAACAGATTGAGTGATGATATCTCTGTCTTTGATGATGACATGGCCGAATATGAAGCATGCTCCTTCGGATTGACGGCATTGATAGCCCTGAAAGCTAAGAACATGGAAGTTTACGGAGACTCGATGTTGGTAGTCCGACAGATGCAAGGAGAATGGGAATTAAAGGAAGAATGTTTGAAACCCTACTTATTCTACCTCAGAAATCTGACACATGCTATCCCTGACTGCAAATTCCAGCACTTTTCGTGAGAAGAGAATCGGATGGCAGACGCATTGGCAACACTAGTTGCAACTTGGGAAAATCCAGAGAAGTTGGTGATGAGACCTCTGGTGTTGACAATGGCAAGCAGACCTGTTTACGAGGCAGAAAAGATATTGGAAGTAGAAGTCGATAATGGGAAACCTTGGTACTATGACATTCAGAGATACCTGGAACATGGAGAATTCCCAGAAAAAGCGAGCAGAAAAGATAGATTATCCATTCTCGAGTTAGCTTCTCAGTATATGAGTTTGAAAAGAGAACTATACAAGAGACAAGCAAACGGCATCCAGTTGAAATGTTTGAGAAAAGAAGAGGCTCAGAAGGTAATATAAGAGGTACATGCTGGAGTATGTGGACCGCACATGAATGGATTGAACTTATCTCGCAAGATAGTAAGGCAAGGTTTCTACTGGTCGACCATTGAAGCTGACTGCGCAAAGCTGGTAAAGCACTGTCACAACTGCCAAGCACATGGTAACTTGAATCATTTGCCTCACACAGTGTTGCACGGGCTGTCAGAGCCGTGGCCTTTCTCAGCATGGGGAATTGACATGATCGGGGAAATTCGACCACACGCGTCAAATGGACATCATTTTATCGTAGTGGCATTAGACTACTTTTCAAAATGGGTGGAAGCTGAGTCATTCCGTAATGGTACAGCGAAGCAGATGACGAAGTTCATAGCCCAGAATCTTATATGCCGATATGGAATGCCACATCACATGGTAAACATACAACGGAGTTCAGTTTCAAGGAGAAACGAAAGCAATGCTACAGAAGTATGGGGTAGGGCATCACAAGTCGTCACTGTACAGGCCGCAGAAAAATAGGGCAGTCGAGGTAGCCAACAAGATAATAAAGAAAATGTTATCCAAAATGATGGAGAACTAAAAAGATTGGACTGACAAGCTACCGTATGCCCTGTGGGGGTATAGAACATCTGTTGGAACAGCAACATGAGCCACACCTTACTCTCTGGTTTATGGAATAGAAGCGGTACTGCCAGTGGAAGTTGAGATACAGTCTATACGGGTATTAGGAGAAGCAGAGTTACCTGAACAAGAATGGGCCTCGCAGAGATTTGAACAATTGGCATTACTGGATGAGAAGAGAATAAAGTCTTTACAGCATATGTAGTTATACCAAAAGAGGTTGACTCGAGCATTCAACAAGAAGGTACGTCCTACTAAAATCAGAAATGGTAATCTGGTACTTAAACAGTCAAAGTCATCGATGACGGACCCGAGAGGAATGTTCAGACCCAACTGGGAAGGACCCTACATAGTCAAGAAAGTGATGGGGAATAGGGCAGTGAGACTGTCAGACTTAGAAGGGAACGAGTTCACCGAGACAATCAATATAGACAGGTTGAAGGAATATTTTACCTAAGAAAGAGAAGACCAAGCGATCTCCGGAAGACTTGGCAGAAGACCTAACCCAACAGAATAGGAAATTCACCCATGCATGCATGCATACACGTAACGTACTTGTAATTTTTGTGTTTGTTCTGTGTTTGCAGGTTTCAAACAAAAGAGAACTGAACAATCACCAGAAAAGAAACGGCAGAAGGTAACTATAAGCAGACCCAGGGGCGACCAGAGACATGCGTAGGCACATGGCGCCAAGGAGCACAATGAGGGTCTAACCCATCCGTAACAGGGAGTACCCTCACACATGCATACGTACATATCACATGCAAGCGTTTTTTTTTATTCTGTTATTTTTGTGTTCACAGGTCTCGAAGAAAAGAAGGAAAAGCGGTAAAATACAAGCAAGGTGAGAGCAACAAAACAGTATCAACAGTTTTCAGAAATGGATCCACAGGGTTGAGGCCCACACATAATCATCAGTTTTGGGAATGAACCCTCAGGGTTGAGGCCCGCGCTACCAGTAGTTTTTGAGAATGAATCTTAGTGGGCGAAGCCCACATTATTAGCCGTTGAAGAATTCCAGTGAAGTGAAAAAAAGGGAAGAGAAATAGAGAGAAGTCTTTGATGGTTAGGCATATGTCCGGTGATGACATTGTTTGCTGTAGGGAAACCTTAGAAACGATAAGTGTGAGATGTGCTCTCATCCGGTATTCTGAGTGGATTGATCTCGGCTAGACTCACGAGCACTTGATTACGGGATTTTAGAAGTAGAAACCTGAGTGGTCGGCGAGATGACTAGTTGAAGAGAGGGTGGATCAGTGAATGACCATTTTCTTAGATGTCCATCCTGGTTTACTTATGCTATGATATATGATATGGTTGGAAACAAAGAAAAAGTCTCTGAAAAGAAAAGGAAAAATAGACCACATATAACCGATAAGCGTGAAGCTACCCAAGGGCTAGTATTAGGACCACCATGAGGAGAAATGCTACCTTAAATGGTAGGTGTGTCAGAAAAAAAGAGAAAGAAAAGAAAAAAAAGAGAAAAAGAAAAAAAAAAAAAATTCAAAATGAAAAGAAAAAAGAAAGAGACGAAAGAAAAAAAAAAAAAGAAAACCATATCATGTTGAGTACGAGGAAGTAATCACAGAGTATGATTGAGACATCTAGGTTGGTTAGACCCACTGATCCAATTCTCCGAGACAAGATCATCGAATTGGGTTACTTAAGGACTAAGCTACGAAAAAACCTTGGCACACACACACTGGGAGTCTAGTTCAGATCACTCGCTCAGACGGTCGGATTTGAGCGTATCAAGTACTTTGAAAGTTCTCTAGTTTCGACACGAAGCTTCATTTGAGGACGAAAATATGTTTAGCTATCGGGATTTTCTCGTGAGAAGTGGTATTTATGAAAGCGGAAAAATAACAGAAAGATAGATCAAGCCTGGGGGCGACCAGCCCACCATTTTCTCATATAACGCGGTACGGGGATGAACCACCATCATTATCAGTTTTGGGGATGTGTTCCAGGGTTGGGCCCACATATCATTAACATGCCGGGTATGGCACTCTGGGTATGGAGACACAACCGTGGTGCCTCGGGTATGGGGTTTAGCATGCCGGGTATGGCACTCTGGGTATGGAGACACAACCATGATGCCTCGGGTATGGGGTTTAGCATGCCGAGAATGGCACTCCGAGTATGGAGACACAACCGCGACACCTCATGTTTGGGGTTTAGCATGCCGGGTATGGCACTCCGGGTATGGAGACACAACCGTGACGCCTCAGGTATAGGGTTTAGCATGCCGGGTATGGCACTCCGGGTATGGAGACACAACCGCGACACCTCGGGTATGGGGTTTAGCATGTCGGGTATGGCACTCCGGGTATGGATACACAACCGCGATGCCTCGGGTATAAGGTTTAACACGACAGGTATGGCACTCCGGGTATGGAGACACAACCGTGACGCCTTGGGTATGTGGTTTACCACGCCGGGTATGACACTCCGGGTATGGAGACACAACCGCGACACCTCAGTTATGGGGTTTAGCACGCCGGGTATGACACTCCGGGTATGGAGACCTAACCGCGACACCTAGTGTATGGGGTTTAGCATGCCGGGTATGGCACAACAATATCAACTCAGTTCGAAGCAACATGCAAGTCAAGTGGCAGCGGGCGAGCCAGGTAAGTAAAAATGCATTGCATAACTTTGATAGGATTGTCATTGTCACACACTGCACAAGTCCCATCAAAGTGGAGGCGACTATAGACACTGTATTTTTTCATATAAGTCCCGGTGATGATCCTCGTACGGAGGCACTACTCTTTAAGTTGTGGAAGTCGCGGGAAACGGACGTCGGAAGGGAAAAGTCAGAAATCAATACCATGTTGGATTAATTCGTTTGCTTATCTTCGGGTATGCTCGTTAGGCCTCTGTTTTAAACTTATCCTTGGCCCAAAACCCCCGCAAGCCAGAAACCAAGCCCATACACCACTAAGCCACACACCAAGCCCACTAAAATAACCAACCACACGCCCATAATCCCTCCAAAATAATAAATCCACACATTAAACACATGTTGAAATCCTAATAAAACACCTTCTCAAATTAAAAGAATCAAATCAAATCACCTTCCCAAATTAAAAGAATTAAATCAAATCTCATAAATCAAATTCCTAATTAAATTAAATCACATTCCTAAACTAAATAAAATCAAATAAAATTAAATCAAATTACCTTCCAAAATTAAATAGATTTTTCCTTATAGCACACTAATTAAAATATCCCCCATAATTACACAATATTATTTCCATATTCACATAAGGTAAACCCCAACCCTTGCCTATAAAAAGAAGCCTAAACCAAACCTTAGAGCTGGCTCATTCTCAGGAAAACACAAAGAAAATAACCCAGAGCATTCACGCCTCTCCTCTATCTCCCTAGCTCATTCACACCTCTCCTCTCTCTCCTAGATCCTTCACGGCACAAACCCTAGCACACATGCGACAAATCTAAACCCTAATAGCTCTTGGGTCGCTTCCCTTTTCATGTACTCTCTCCCCCCTCTCGGCCTCACAACACTAATAAACCCTAGGACATTCGAAGCCCTCTTCACCCATGCTCTCTCGCTACAGCGCACTCTATCCTCTCTCTAAGCCAAATATGAACAACAAAATATAAGCTATTCACCCCCTCCACTGCCTCTCACAAAGCAGCACAACCCTCACTCCTAACGTAGACCACGTGAACCCCACCAACCTACACTACAAACCAAAATTCCCAAAACCGACCAAACACCCCTCAACTCACTCAGCAAGCGGCATCACACAATAATAAAAATCCCACATCGACCACAAACGTCCCTCAATGCCACTCTCTCGCCAGCCCCCACGTGAATCAACAAGCAACACACCCTAAAAGACATTGCCACGCCACTATCGAAAAAAGCCAATGCACTACCACAAAACTGCCCAAAAAACTGTATCTTATGTCACCGAGAACAGCCCCCGAATCAGTCCCTAAAATAGTCCCAAAATAGCCCCTAAACAACCACCTAAAACAGCAGCAAAAACAGAGGAAACGACAGCCCAAAAGAGTGAAGCAATGAGGGAAAACAATGAACCAGTAAATCGGAAAAGTTGCGGAGCATCAACCCTTTCGACAACGGCGTAGCGCACTTCCAAGAGGCGACTTAAGAGGTTAGACCTGATGGCACCTTTCTATTTATTCTCGCACTTTATTTTCATTACTTATTATTATTTCATCGCATACGTGTTATAGTTTCATGTAAGTTGTGGCCATGAGATGAATGAAATATGTGTTATCTCTTGCGGTATATCGGATGGAAACCCGGACGTAAATTCCATAGCCGAATCCGAATGGACAGTAGTGCGGTCTGCACTCGGGATACAATGCCACATACCGCTTGAGAGACGCACGCATTTCGTGTCATCCGGTCTTATGTTTCTTTGTTGTTTATTAGAAATAATATATTACTTTTATGCATGATTAGATTGTTTAGTATGTTACCTTTTTTTATACATGATTAGGTTGTTTAATATTATATTTTTTTATGCATGATTAGTTGATTATTTCCAAGCATGATTTAGTTATTTCTTTCGCATTAGGAACTTGTTTATATCTCTTCTACGTTTATGTTTAGGTTATTATTTATTTACATTGCCATGCTTAGTGATTTAGTGTATGCTTGAGATTGTGTGCTTGCCGTTATTCCGACTTACTTTTATGCATGCAAACTTAGATATAGGTAGTATGCAAACTTAGATGTAGGTTGTTGTTGCGTAGACTCGGTTATATTATTACATAAATCCGTTCATTACAAGTGGCATAAGTAAGGGACCATTCCGAACCCAACGGTTTGAGGTCTTCCCTTGCGAGGGGTGAGTGCGGCCTTAAATCATTTTCCCAGTTCACACTGGGTGGCGACTCCATGTTATTTCTCTGGTTAAGTTGCCCCGAAGGCTATTCCGTACTCCTAACCAGGCCGCGAGCCTGGAACAGCGTTGCCGATTTCTTGTCCTACAATATCCATCTGAATATCATTATTATTTTTATTTTGCGCCTTATTATGCTTTTAGAATGGATGCTTAAGGGTGTATGATGAGACCTAATTAAAGATAATAAATTGGTTGCCAAATCGCGACAAAAACCTTCATTTTATATTAAGCATTTTTCCTTCCATTGAGTGATTCTCTCTCAAGATCCATGATTGGCATTGGTTTGTTGGCCAAACTCAAGACCTTTGTCCATCACGGATGTGTTTGAATCATGAAAGATTTGTTCCATATCGTACATCTTGGGCAAGTTTTGATTGTTGGTCAAATTCAAGGTCACTTTTTGTTCATCGGCCTCGATTACGAAGCCTTCCCACTGTCAATAGGTCACGCTTAACTGGTTTCATTAAGCTTGTTGAGCCAAAGCCAAGGCTTAGTTGATTCAGAGGAAAAGGTTAGGAGATATATTGGATATATTGACATATATTGGATATATGTTTCGGACTTGGAGGTCCACCTACTGGATCTAGGAATTGGATGAGATCCAATTGATCTTAGAGATCTACCTAGTTAAGTTTCATACAATTTGTTGGCCAAAGTCAAGGTTGTGTGTTATTTAACGGGATCCTAGCCCACTAGGAAACTAGGTTTCCCGAGTATTTCACTGAGGGTTAGAGGCTCGCCGAAAAATAGTGGGAGGCAAGTATTAAATTTTCAATTTCATTTAGATACTTGCCAATACGCGCTCATTTCATTTTTCGTCATTAAAAATTTATATATATTAGTTGGATAATATTCAATTGTTGTTTTAATTAAACAGTTGGACTGTATTCAAACTACTTTATTTATAGTTGATTATATAATTGGATTATAGTAATCAATATATTTGAATTTAACTGATCATTTATAGTTGGTTATATAGTTAGACTATAGTAATCATTACATCTGATTGTACCCGAAATCGTTGATTGGATAGTTGGACTATAGCAATCATTATAACTGGAAAGATTAGTGTCAAATGACTTAATCCTAGGTGAAAAATGTCTTTTACGGCTTTAATTTCCAGATTGGGAAATGAATCTCAGGATAGTCCTGAGAGCCAAGAAGTCACTCTATGTAATAGAGTGACATCTCGGGCCTGAGCCCAGAGTTGAGAAAATACTGGAGCACGAGCTTTGGAAGACTCATGGTGATGATAACTTTTGTGCTCAATCCTTTATGCTTGGCGCATAGACTCCTTAATTTCTTCGTCAGAACTAAGGATTAGATCCTTATAGTATGATGTTGAAATTGAAGGATCTTCATAGATCTATTTTTAGATCTTAGAAGTAATAATTGCAAAAGTAAACTCTTGGAGAGTTAATGGCTATGCTCAATTAGACAGAGCCAGAGCTTGCAAAAGGGCAAGAAGCGCAAGGCACATCTTACTTCGACATCCCAAAAGGCCAAGGCTTTGCCGAAGGCTTCTAGGGGTGTGAAGAAAAGGGCAAGGCTAAATCGTCACAGTCTTCTAGGAAGACAATTGACATATCCCAATATGTCTGCCTAAACTGTGACAAACGGGATCACTGGAAGCGTGACTACTGTATGGACAAGGCAGACATGAAGGAAATGAAGACGGGCAACGCTTTGACTTCAGGTATGTTTTACATAAACATATCCACTACTAGTTTTAAAATTGGATTTTGATATTGGGTGTGATACATACATATGTACTGATGTGCGGGATCTGCTGATTAGCAGGATACTTACTTCAGGTGAGATTGACCTGCAAATCCGAAACGGGACGAGAGTCGCTGTTTTGGCTGTGGGAACCTAAGTTTTGGAACTGCCCTTTGGGCATGTACTTAAATTAGGAAACTGTTACAATATACCTAGTTTGACTAGAAACATTATCTTTATATCTAGTTTAACATGTTGCGGGTATACCTTTATATTCTAGAACACTAAGTGTTTTATTTATAAAGATGATATTGAGATAAGCATATTAGATGTGAATAACAGAATTTATATTTAGAATATAAATGAATCTCAAACATATAATATGACAAACAAAAGCTCAAACTGAATAAATCTGTTGAGACTTAAAAGTAGCATTGTTTTCTATGACACATTAACAAGACTCGTATATCCACACTTTCGAAGAGTGGATACTAGGACGGATTTGATTCTAATTCAAATGATGTCTACGAATCTAGTTTATTAAAGTGCCTAAAACACCTTTTACTTGGTAAAAGTGTAAGTGCCACTGATCTGTTAGCCCTCGTTCATAGTGACGTAAGTGGGCCCATGTCTAACTAGGCTAGAGGTGGATATGAATACTTTGTAACCTTTACGGATATGGCATCACGTTATGGTTATGTGTATCAGATGAAACACAAGTCAGGAACTTTTGAGTAATTCAAAGAGTTTCGACACGAAGTAAGAAAACAGACCGGTAAAAGTATTAAAAATATTACGGTTCGACCATAGTGTAAAATACTTAAAGATATGAGTTTCAAGATTACTTGAAAGAGTATGGTATTCTTGTTGGACATTTATGGCCCATAGCATCACTATTTATACAGATCATGGTGTTGTTGTACAAATTAACTATGTGACAAAAGAAATTGCTCTTTTATCATTTATAATTAGATTACCAAGATGTATAAATGATAGAAGGTCCATATGATTAGTTCCGGATTGATAAGATATGAGACAGTATCAATCCATGAAGGTTTAATCATTAAATATCCCTAGTCAAAGTATTATCGAGACTGGACATCGATAATGCGGAATAGACTAGTATTACACTTGTGCGCGTTGTGGGAGCATAATGGCATAGTTCTCATATATTTGGGTATAGGATACTCATGCAAGTGTAATAGGAGGTTATGTTTACCGATGGTACGGGAACAGCTTCGCTCTGGATAGACCCCTCGGAATTCCATTGGTGGTATGACTATGTGTCTATAGAAGTCCGAATCTGGGTAGGTGTATTTGGTCTTAATCTGAGACTTGCACCGCTAGTACTTGCGATAATCAATAAACTTTTGTTTTGGTCATCCAGGGCTTTAACAGGTTCTGAGTACGCCTCTTCTGGGTATATTGAGAATCGTAGTGTATTGGGTATGATGTCAAGATGGAAGTATCACTCCAGTCATAGTGGAGATGATGATCACGTAGGATACATAACTGGTTCTCTTATATGCTGCAGCTATCGGGATATTATGACTAGGTCATGTTTATCTGATTATAAAGACTAGTTACCAGAGATCCGATATGTGCTTCGTACGGGGTAGACACAATTCCAGCCCCATGCCTTGCACGTGACATCCGATATTGGATCGAAATACGCAATACTACGTATACTACGCCTGATATAGATCACATATTCCAGTAAGAATATTTCTGGAGAATTGGGTAGGCACAATGCTTTGCTAGAAGCTAACCATGTCTTGTAAATTGGTATAAATGTAGTACTAAGTACGTACGTGTTTGGATAGTCCGACGACCGGATTTACTGCCAACATATCCGGGGATCTCATGGGTCGCTTCCCGAAGATTCACCGATGATGTATGACTCGCACTTTATTAATCTGGGATTAATTATAAGAGAGAGAAAATTAATCTGGGATTAATTACGGAGATATTTTATCTGGGATAAAATATTATTAAAAGAGAGAGAACGATTAATTTGGAATTAATCGATAAAATAATATATTCGATATATTATTAGAAATTGGATTTCGATATATTAAATTTAGAATTTAAATCGGGCGAACGAGGTAATTTAGAATTAATTCGTTAGCGACATGAATAGTAATTTTGCTAGGCATAATTATTTAATTACGTCGTAACGGAAAATTCGTTAATTTGGAATTAGCGAACCCGAGCCCGGGAGTGTTTGCGGGCGCACTCGCATTGCGAATTTAAGTACGGCCCATAAGTCACATCAAGCGTCAAATCACTAGTCCATCAAGTGATGGATGTCTTGTCACTTTGAGTGATTGACATCTAGTCACTATTCAATGATTGATGGGTGTAGTTGGAGGCTTTAATGCCTAGTACCTTATTTGACTTTGGTAATTGATTTTTGTATTTGATTTTTGAAATCAAATATACATAATTCATTCTCTCTTTCCTTCTCTAACTCTCACGCCCATTTCAAAGAAAATGAGCTCTCTCATTATTCTTCCATGACCGAAAGTTCAAAGGGAAGATGGTGATTTTTGTGGCAAAAATCACCAACGCTAGCACATGAAGAGTCATCCTAAGGTGATAGGGAACTAACTTATGAGCATGGAATCACCACACCAAGCTTGGAGCTTGGAGATTCATCCATGGAGCTTGACCGAAAATGGAGGAGAACAAGGAGGCCAAAGCCGAAAGTTCAATGAGCTAAGAGTTTTGTTGTTCCTCGCATCGCATAACCGATCAATGTAAGTATGATTCCGCCATTCTTTGTTGAGTATTCACATGTGTTTCATTGCTTGAAATAGATCTTGGGACTTAATAGAAACCTAACAATTCTTTCACAGTGGACTCCTCCCGGGACACCTCAATTTGATGGTGTGTCCGAACAGAGAAACCGAACTTTGTTGAACATGGTAAGGTTAATGATGAATCGCTCTGAGCTACCAATTTCCTTCTAGGGATACGCATTGAACAGTGAAATACTTATTTTGAATAAGGTTCCATCAAAGTTTGTTGGACAGACTCCATATGAAATATTGACAGGAAAGAAACTGGGTTTCTCATTCCTGAAGATTTGGGATGCTGGGCATATAATTGAATGTTTGGATGATACCAAACTAGAACCCAAATCGGATAAGTGCCTATTTGTAGGTTGTCAAAGGGAAACCAAAGTATAGTACTTATACAACTCACAAGAGAACAATGTAATTGTTGCTCTCCATGCGTTTTTCCTAAGAGGAATTCCTATATGCAGTGGTAAGTGGGAGGAAAGTAAAACTCGATGAAAATCGGAGTAATACTGTGCCAGGCACCGAATCCTCACGGAACACCAACAGTTCATCAGGGATGAAACTATACCAATAATCTTCGAATCCACAAGAACCACATAGGTCAGAGAGAGTAAGAAAACAACCTAGGAGGTATGGGTTTCTAATCTCACCTCATGTAGATATCAATCTTATTGAGGAAGATGAACCGACTACGTATGAGGAAGTGATACAAGGTATCGACTCCTTTTATGGCAAAGAGCCATGAAGTCTGAAATGG
This sequence comes from Zanthoxylum bungeanum, assembly GCA_019454045.1. Taxonomy (NCBI): domain Eukaryota; kingdom Viridiplantae; phylum Streptophyta; class Magnoliopsida; order Sapindales; family Rutaceae; genus Zanthoxylum; species Zanthoxylum bungeanum. The sequence continues at coordinate 18,492 of SKCR01043908.1, forward strand.
ATTCCATGTATACCAACTATGTTTGGACACTGGTTGATGTACCAGAAGGCATTGTGCCTATTGGTACTAAATGTGTCTTCAAGGAAGACATACATAGATGGCAACATAAAAATGTACACAGCTAGGCTTTTACAGAAAGGGTATCATCAACGACATAATGTCGACTACGGTGAAACCTTTTATCTATTGCCATGATTAAATCCATTCGGATAATGCTTGCTAGTGCTACATATTTGTTTATGAAATATGGCAGATGGACGACAAAATCGCTTTCCTTAACGGAAACCTTTTGGAGGATGTTTAAAGCATCCTGACGGTTTTGTCGTACCAAAACATACAAACAAGGTTTGCAAGTTAAATCGATCCATTTATGGATTAAAGCAAGCATTGTGTTCATGTAACCAATGTTTTGATGAGATCATAATGGTATATGATTTCATACAAAACAAATATGATTCTTGTGTATATAAGAAGGTTAGTGGGAGAACACTGACAATAAATGTCCTATAAGTTGATGATGTATTACTTCTTAGCAATAACATTCCCATAATATAATCGGTGAAAACTTGGCTTTCATTAAAATTCTCCATGGTATACCTAGGAGAAACAGGCTTTATTCTAGGAATAAAGATCTACTGGGATAGATCTAGAAAGCTGCCGACAACCCTCACAGAGTTCGTACGTTTTTGAAATGTATGTGACCTGATGTCTCATATGCTTTGAGCATATGTAGACGCTATAAGACCAATCCAGGTGATGGTCACTGGATTGATCTAAAGAACATCCTTGAGTATCTTGGACGAACTAAGGATGCTTTCAGGAAATATGGGGAAAGAAAAACTTGAGGTGACTAGGTTCACCGCTGTAAGTTTCCAAACCGACAAAGACGACTTTAAGTCGCAATAAGGGTACGTATATAGTTTGAATAACGGAACAGTGAGCTGGAAATATACCTAGCTAGATACTGTTGCCGAATAAATAACAATAGTGGAATATTGCTGCAGCTGAGGCATCAAAAGAAGCATTTTGGATCTATATAATCCTAATTGGATTAGAAGTACTTCTGTTAGCAGCTGAGCTGGGCTACAACACAAGCTAAGGAACCGTGGTCTCATCAATGATCCAAGTATATACTTTGACTATTTCATCTGATTCGTCAGATCATACATCGTAGCGATGTGATGATCGAATAAAACGCATCAGATGATAATATTGCAAATCCGTTGACGAAAGCTGTTTCTCAGCAGAAGTTTGAGTGACCCGTACATAGTTCAGGTGTAGGACACTTGAGTGATTGGCTATAGGCCAAGTGGGAGATTGTTGGACAATTATGACCCATAGCATCACTATTTGTACAGAACATGGTGTTGTTGTACAAATTAACTATGTGACAAAAAAAATTGCACTTTTATCATTTGTAATTAGATTACCGGGATATATAAATGATAAAAGTCCATATGATTAGTACCGAATTAATAAGATATTAGACAATATTAATCCACGTAAGTTTTAATCATTAAATATCCCTAGTCGTAGTATCATCGAGACTGGACATCGATAATGCGGAATGGACTAGTATTACACTTGTGCGTGTTATAGAAGCGTAACGACATAGTTCTCATATATTTGGGTATTGGATACTCATGTAAGTGTAATAGGAGGTTGTGTTTACCGATGGTACGGAAACAGCTTCGCTCTGGATAGACCCCTTAGAATCTCATTGGTAGTATTACTATGTGTCTATGGGAATCCGAATAAGGGTAGGTGTATTTGGTCTTAACCTGAGACTTGCATCGCTAATACTTGCGATGATCAGTATACTTTGGTTTTGATCATCCGGGGCTTTAATAGGTTCTGTGTATGCCTCTTCTAGGTATACTGAGATCGTAATATATTGGATGTGATGTCAAGATGGAAGTATCACTTCAGTCATATGGAGATGATGATCACGCAGGATACGAAACTGGTACTCTTGTATGCTGCAACTATCGGGATAATATGACAAAGTCATGATTATTCGATTATAGAGACTAGTTACTAGAGATCCGATATATGCTTCGTATAGGGCAGACACAATTCCAGCCCCAGGCCTAGCATGTGACATTCGATACTGGATCGTCATACGCAATACTACATATATTGTGCCTGACAAAGATTACATATTCCTTTAAAGCATATTTCTGGAGAATTGTGTAGGCACGGTGCTTTGGTAGAAGCCAACCATATCTTGTAAATCGGTGAGAACATGGTACTAGGTATGCACGTATTCGTATAGTCCGATGACCGTATTTACTGCCAACATATCCAGGGATCTCTTGGGTCGCTTTCCGAAGATTCACCGTTGAGATTTGACTGGAACAGAAAATTAATATGGGATTAATTATGAGAGGGAAAATTAATCTGGAATGAATTACGGCAAAAAATTAATCTGGGATTAATTAAAAGAGAAAGAATTAATCTAGGATTAATTACGTCGAGAATTTATCTGGGATTAAATTCGTCGAAAAGAGAGAACGCGATTAATTTAGAATTAATCGGTAAAGTAAATTTAATAGTGAAATTAGATTTTATTATTAATTTATTTAATTGGGCAAAAATAATATATTAGATATATTAAATGAAATCAGATTTCAAAGCGGAATTAAAATTAGATTTTAATTCAAGCGAACGAATTAATTTAGAATTAATTCGTAAGCGACTTACATAATAATATTATGAGGCATTAATATTTAATTAAATTGGATTTAATTAAGTCGCAACGGTAATTCGCTTAATTTGGAATAAAGCGAACTCGGGCCCGAGCGAAGTTTCGTGTTGGATTGTCCGACTTAAATTTCGAATTTCAAGTGGGACGCACCAACTTACATCAAAGTGTTTGACACTTGATGGAATTTGGTAACTGGTTGAGAATTAAATATTGGATTGCTTTCTCTACACTCAAGCTTATTCCAACACACTTTGTCTTTAATTTTTTAAAAGACATATACCAACTTTGAAGTCATTTTGGAGATATGATTTTAGAAATACAAAATGGACATTATTCCCCTTCTCTCTCAATTGCCGAACATAGAGCTTCTCTTGGTGAAATTTTTCTTTCTTTTTTTTTTTTGTTCAAGCTAGCACTTAAAGGAGTGAATCAAGGTGATAGGGAAACTCACCCAAGTGTTGGAAACACTCAAGTAGGCTTGGAGCTTCTACCGAATTGCATAAAAATGTTTGAACTCATCCGATCAATGTGAGTATTTTCAGCAACTCTTTTGATTTTATTCACACACAAATCACTCTTAGACGATCTTGGCATGTTCTAGGAACACTTACATGCGGTGGAATTGCGTCTTCATCAACTTCCAAATTGTTTTCTTAGGTATTAGATCGAGTTATATTGTAATAAGTTGCTATCATGATGTTTGGCAGTTGGCTATTATTTTTTTTTGCATCCTTTACCATAGTCCTTGTATTAATTGGTTTTTTCACGGAATACCAAAGGGGGAGATTGTTGGTTCCATGTATGTTGGCAACTTTCATAACAAATAAATTCGATTGAGTTGTAATGAGTCTTGAAGATCTCGTAATAATTAGACTAGTATTTGGAAGACTTTGCATTAAAATATCATAAACTCGTATGTGCTACGTTCATTATTCTGTTCGAACGAGGTTCATTATTATCACGTTAGTGTTAACATTCGAACAAAATTAGGCAGAGGTTTCTTCTACATCATGCGTTCTTCAACCAGTGTGAATGAAACCTTCCTTAGAGCCCACATTCATTGTGCACTCATCAGGATGTTCTAACAAATTTGTGGGACATTACATATTTGTCACAAGCGGTTTAGGCGTTTGAACGAGACTGTGGGATTTTATTATTTTGGACTTATTTTCAAGGCTTTTATGGACTAGAAAAGCTCTAACTATTTAAACACAGTCTTAGACATTTTACCCTTAGTTGGTTGATTTGTTGGAAACACAATTCTCAGAGCTTACACAACTTTTATTTCCAGCAATCACCTTGAAGACTTCTTGAATTCTCTGTTCTCTATGTTTGGTGATCTTGTTCTTTGATAACCATCAATACAAAGCATAGCCCTTACCCAATACCCTAATCCTTCAGAGTTTTGATGAGGTATTTGGTTGTCGGAGTTTCGACGTCGCAAATTTGATGATTGAATTCACTCAGAGAATTTAGAGGTTTTAAAGAAGACTGCTTGACACGGTCTCGAAGAGTTCTTCGGGTTACTACAGCCTAGTGGTATTTGAGTTGGTAAAGTTATTGCCATAGGACTTATACCATTGCTGATGTTTTCTCTATTATAGTGGAAACAAGTGGTAACCTATACTTGAGAGTGATTTTTACTCTCAAGAGTTTTCCAGTCCGTCAACAAATCTTGGTGTTAATTGCTTATTTACTTTTTGCGCTTTACTATTACATTAATTCTCATTGTGGAAATTGATTAGACTTAAGGTGTTTGGACTTAGCCGAAGAAATATTAATCTAGGACTTGTCTTAGTTAGTGTAGTTAGATTTTAATTTTGGCATAAGGTCAGAACCGTAAAACTAGCGAATTTTCAATTGCTATCAGAGTCTGAATTCAATCATTGACCCTTTAGCTATGGATAGAAGTCGACCCCTAAATTGTCCCTATTAGTTGATGGGACATAGTACCCTCTTTGGAAGGTTTGCATGAGAGCGTTCCTCAAATCCCTAGATGAGAGAGTATGGGAGGAAACCTCAAGTGGTCACGGTTAATGAGGCCTCTTCCATTAAAGATAAACTCACTTGGACTAAAGAGGAGTTTGAATAGAGTAATAGGAACATCAATGCCATTAATGCTATTCATGCTACTGTTTGCTTTATTGAGATTAGGAGAGTCTCTATGTGTGAGATTGTCAAGGATGCATGAGACATCTTTCAGACTGTTCATGAGGGCACACTATCCATTATAGGAACAATACACTCCAGGAGCTTGCTACTAGGTTTGAAGTTACTATGACGAAAGAGGATGAAATATTTGACGAGTTTTATGTTGAGATTAACGACATTGTTAATTCCAGTTTGAACTAAGGTGAGACTATTCCTCTTAATATGATAGTTCGGAAAATCCTTATATCCCTACTTGAAAGATTTTTTCATAAGATCACTACCATTGAAGAGAGTAAAGATTTAGATTACCTAAAACTAGAGGTCCTTATAGGAAACTTTTAGGTGTATGAGAGCAAACAATATGTTTAAGGTTTAAATGTTTTTAAATGCATGAGAATAATATTTTTGTTTTCTTATATATTCTTTTTATTCTCTTTTCTTTCCATAAGTATATTGTTGTTTGTGGCTGTTTCAGGTGAGCGGATTTTTTGTTATGGCATTGCGTCTTCATCTACTTCCAAATTGTTTGCTTAGATATTAGATCGATTAATATTTTAGTAAGTCATTGCATTGATAGTTTGTAGTTGGCTATTTTATTTTTGAATAATTTACCATAGCCTTTGTATTATGTGATTTTTTCATGGAATATGAGATTGTTGGTTCAATGTGTGTTGGCAACTTTCATAACAAATGAAGTTCAATTGAGTTTTAATGAGTCTTGAAGATCTTAGAGTAATTAAACTAGTATTTGGAAGACATTGCATGAAGATATCATAAGCTCGTCTGTACTACGTTCTTTATTTTGTTCGAATGAGGTTCATTACTGTCACACATGTTCTAACATTTGAATGAAATTGGGCAGAGGCTTACCTTACGTCATGCGTGTTCATCCCATACAAATGAGACCTTCAAGAAAGCATTTATGAGACATTGCGCATTTGTCTCCTGTTCATTGGGCATTCGAACGAGACTGTGCGATTTTATTTTTTTAAACCCTACTAATTTGAACACAGTCTTAGCCCTTTTACCTTTGGTTGGTTGATTTGCTTGAAAAATAATTCTTAAACTTACATAACTTTTGTTTCCTGACATCACCTTAAAAACTTCTTGGTTTCACTGTCTTTCATGTTTTGTGATGTTTTTCTTTCATAACCATCGATACAAAGCACAACTCTTACTCGAAACCCTAATAATTTAGTGTTATGAGGATGTGTTTGGTAGTCGGAGTTCCAGCTGTTGACTTTCAAATATAGGTCCCAAGATCATGAAAATCAAGCACAAAAACGCATGAATACATCAAATGAGTAAGGCGGAATACATAACTCACATTGAACGGTTTGAGATGCGAAGAACAAGCTGCGTTTTTGCCTCCCTCCAAGCTCACGACAACAGCTCTCCAAGGCAGTGGGCTGCTCGGTTTTGACTGTGGTTGCTCCTCCAAAATCGGCCATTGAAGACCTCCATTGAAGCTCTAAGCTTCAAACTCCAAAAATGGATTCCAAGCTCATAAATTTGTTTCCCTATCACCTATGTATAACCCAAGGTGTGCCAGGACTACTTCATCTTCCTTGCTTCTCTCAAATTCGGTCCAACCAGAAATTTGGTGAAGAAATCGGCTTGAAGCCGTGAGAAGAGGAAGAAGAAAAGAGAGGGAGAATGAAATGCGTAAAAGAAGAGTGAGAGAGAGAGAGAGAAAGAAAAAGAAATGTAATTAGTTTTTATAATTTCTAAAATTAATAAAAACCATTTACCAATTCTTTTTACTTTCCATTAAATGCTAAAGTCAAAAAGTAAAAGCAAAAGTTGCTTTTTCAACTTCTACATCAATCACTCAAATCAAGTGACAACATGCCACATCACTCAAAGTGACATTTGATTTGACGCTTGATGTGACTTGCGATTTGACACACGATTAACTTGCGTGCCGCACTCGAATTCGAAATGCGAATGCGCTCGCAAATAATCCCGGGCTCGAGTTCGCTAATTCCAAATTAACGAATTTTCCGTCGCGTCGTAATTAAATGATTACACCTAGCAAAATCACTATTCACGTCGCTAACGAATTAATTCTAAATTAATTCGTTCTCCCGAATTAAAATCTAATTTCAATTCCGCGTCAAAATCCAATTTCTAATAATATATCAAAATATATATTTTATCGATTAATTCCAAATAATCGTTCTCTCTCTTTAATTAATATTTTATCCCAGATAAAATATCTCTGTGATTAATCCATATTAATTTTCTCTCTCTTCTAATTAATCCCAGATTAATTAAGTGCGAGTTATACGTCATCGGTGAATCTTCGGGAAGCGACCCATGAGATCTCCGGATATGTTGGCAGTAAATACGGTCGTCGGACTATCCGAACACGTAAGTACCTCGTACTACGTTTATACCGATTTACAAGACAAGGTTGGCTTCTAGCAAAGCGCCATGCCTACCCAATTCTCCAGAAATATTCTTACAGGAATATATAGATCTGTATCAAGCGTAGTATACCGTAGTATTGTGTATATCAGCCCAGTATCGGATAGTCACGTGCAAGGGCTGGGGCTGGATAAGTGTCTGCCCTGTCCGAAGCACATGTCGGATGTCTGGTAACTAGTCTCTATAATCGGATATACATGACCTTGTCAGAATATCCCGATGTCCGGCCAGCACTTAAGAGCACTAATACCGTATCCTGCGTGACATCATCTCCACTATGACTGGAGTGATACTTCCGTCTTGACATCACACCAATACACTACGACTCTCTGATAAACCCAGAAGTGGTGTACGCAGAACCGGTTAAAGCCCTGTACCACCAAGACCAAAGTCTAACCGATTATCGCAAGTATTAGCGATGTAAGTCTCAGGTTAAGACTATACACACCTACCTTGATTTCGGCCTCCCATAGACACATAGTCATAATACCAATGGGATTCCGAGGGGTCTATCCAGAGCGAAGCTGTTTCCCGTACCATTGGTGAAACACGACCTCCTATCGCACTTGCATAAGTATCCAATACTTATATATATGAGAACTATGTCGTTGTGCCCTCACAACGCACACAAGTGCAATACTAGCCTATTCCGCATTATCGATGTCCAGTCTCGATAATACTCCAGCTAGGGATATTTAATGATTAAACCTTCGGGGACTGATACTGTCTCATATCATTCTCAGTCCAGGAACTAATCATAGGGACCTCTCTTCATTTATATATCTATGGTGATCTAATCACAAATGATGAGAGTGCAATTTCCTTGTCACATAGTTAATTTGCTACAACAACACAATGATCTGTGCAAATAGTGACGCTATGGGTCATTTTGTCCAACAATCTCCCACTTGGCACATAGCCAGTCACTCAAGTGTCCTACACCCGAACTATGTACGGTTGGCTCAAACTGCTGAGAAATGCTTTCGTCAGCGGATTTGCATGATTATCATCTTGATGCGATTTATTCGATCATCACATCGCCACGATATATGATCCGAATGAATCAGATGAGTATTTAAGTATGTATCTGGATCGTTGATGAGACCATTAATTCTTTAGCCTGTGCTGACGCCTAGCTCAGCTGCTAACAAAACTATATCTAATCTAATTAGATTTGTATTGACCCAAATGACTTCTATTGCTGCTTCAGCTGCAGCAACAACCCGCTTTGTTGTTTATTCGGTAACAGTATCTTACTTGGAAGATTCCAGCTCACTGTACCGTTATTAAAACTATATAGTACCGTTTGTGACTTTTAGTCGTCTTTATCGGTTATAGGAAACTTTCTACAGTGACCCCAGTCACTTCAAGTTCTCCTTCTCCATAGACTAAGACAGCATCCTTAGTTCTCTAAGATACTAACGGATGTTCTTAACATCAATCCAGTGACTATCACTCGGATTGGCCTGTTTGTGAATCCATATGCTCAAAGCATATGATACACCAAGTCTCGTACATTTTTCAATGTACGGTTTCTAGGAGAGTATTGTGAAAGCCAAGCTTTCACCGATATTTATTTTATGGAATATCATTTCCAAGAAATGACGTATTATCATTATTTTATAGGACAACCACTATCAGTGCGCTCCCACTAACCTTCTTATATATACACTAGAATTATTTTCATTTTGAATTAAATCATACATCATTATGATTATATCAAAACGATAATTCCAAGAACCTAATGCTTGCTTCAATCCAATCATGGATCGAATAACCTGCATAATCCAAATGGATTTACCGTGGCAACAGGTAAAAGGTTGAATCGTGATCAACACAATGTTGATAACAATACCTTTCCGTTAAAGGCCTAGCTTTATACGTTGGTATATTGCCATCCATGTATGTCTTCCTAGAAGACTTTTAAGTACCATTAGGCACAATGCCTTGTGGTACATCAACTAGTATCCAAACTGGTTGACATACATGGAATCCATTTCGGATTATACTACACTTTGCCATAATTAGGGAGTTGATACCTTGTATCACTTCCTCATACGTAGTCAGTTAGTATTCCTCAATAAGATAGACATCTTTATAAGGTGCGATCAGAAACCCATACCCCAGGTTGTTTTCTGACTCTTTATCCTACCTACGTGGTTCTTGTGTATTCGAAGATTAATGGTAATGGTATCATCCTCGATGAACTATTCATGTTCCATTAAGATTCAGTGCCTTGAACAGTATTACTCCGATTTCCATCGAGTTATACTATCCTCCCACTTACCACTGCATATCGGTATTCCTCTCAGGAAAACCGTATGGTGAGTAACAATCTAATTGTTCTCTTGTGAGATGTATAAGTACAATACTTATGGTATCCCTAGGATAACCTACATTTGGCACTTATCCTATTTGGGTTTTAGTTTGGTATCATCCAAACATATGCCTAGCATACCCAAATTATCAGGAATGAGAAACCCGGTTTCTTTCCCGTTCATATCTAATATGATATCTGTCAAACAGATTATTATGGATCTTATTCAAAATAAGTTCTTGCACTGTTTAAAGCTTATCCGTTGAAGGAAATGGTAGCTCAGAGCGACTCGTGATTAACCTTATTATGTCTAACAAAATTCGGTTAATCCGTTCAGATACACCGTCAAACTGACGTATTCCGGGAGGAGTCCTTATTTGAAAGAATACTATACTCTTTCATAAAAACTAGAAACTTATTGCTTAAGTATTTTCCATTACAGTCTTACCATGACGGTTTAATACTTTAGCCGATCTGTTTATCTATTTCGTGTCGAAACTGTGAAAGTTTCCGATTTGTGTTCTTCAAAAGAAACACATAACCATACGCGATGCCACATCCGAAGGTCACGGAATATTCATATCCATATCTAGCCTAGCTAGACATGCCCCACTTGCTTTACTATGAAGTAGGGCTAACAGATCGGTGGCATTTACATTTTACCAAGTAAATAGTGTTTAGGCACTTTGCCCAAATAAACTAGATTGTAGACTTTATTGAATGGAATCAAATCAGTCCTGGTATCCGCTCTTCAAAAAGTGAGGATATACGATTCTTGTTTATCATGTCCCTGACAACTATGCCACAATTAAGTTTCTTAACTGATCAAATCAGTTTGAGCTATTTATTTGTCATGTTATATATTTGAGATATTATTTATATTCAAAATATAAATCCTGTTATTCACATCTAATGTGTTTATCTCAATATCATCTTTATATAATGAAACACTTTAGTGTTCTAGAATATAAAGGTACACCCGCAGCGGGTTATACGCGATATAGAGATAATGTTTCTAGTCAAACTAGATACATTATAACAGTTTCCTAATTTACGTACTAACCCGAAGGTAGTTCCTAAATTCAGGTATCTACGGTTAAAACAGCGACTTTCGTCCCGTTTTCAATTCGCAGATAAATCTCAATTGAAGTCAGTATCCTGTTCAAAATAGATTCTGGACATCAATATATATATATATTATGTACCACACTAAGTATCTAAAATCCAATTGAATACTAGCTGTGAACATAATTATGACAATCATATTTGAAGTCAGAGCCTTGCTCGTCTTCTATTCCTTCTTAGGATATGTCCTTTATCTTCCCAGAAGATTATAATGATTTTGCCTTTGCCTGTTTCAACACTCTAGAAGCCTTTGGCCAAGCCTCGTGTTTCTGGAATATCGAATTAAGGTGCGCCTTGCGCTACAAGCTTAATATATTATTTTATCAAATAAAATAACCTATTAATTTCCAGGACCATCCTGAAACTTTATTCCCAATTTGAAAATTAAACCATTTAAACACATTTTCCCCAGGATTATGTTTTTAAATGTCAATCTTTCAATTATATCTTGATTCTAATAGTCCAACTATTTAATCAACGATTTGTGGTACTATTATTATATAATGATTATAATAGTCCAACTATATAATCAAATATAATTTAAATTAATTAACCTCAATACATTGATTACTATAATCCAATTATAAAATCAACTGTAACTGAAATTAATTAATTCAAATATATTGATTAATATAATCCAATTATATATAATCAAATATAATACAGTCCAACTGTTTATAAAAACAACAATTTAAATATTAGTCCAACTAACATTTAATCTAACGACGAATAATTTGAATGAGCGCGTATGGCGAGTAATTGAACGAGTATTGCAAATTCAATTCTTGCCTCCACTATTTTTCGGCGAGCCTCTAACCCTTTGTCGAGTACTCGGGAAACCGGTGTTTCCTAGTGGGTTAGGATCCCGTTAAATATCACACAATCTTGACTTTGGCCAACAAATTGTATGATAATTAACTAGGTAGATCTCGAAGATCAATTGGATCTCATCCAATTCCTAGATCCAGTAGGCGGATATCCAAATCCTAAACATATATCTTATATATGCCAATAAATCCAATGTATTACCTAACCTTTTTCCTCTTAATCACTATGCCTTGGCTTTGGCACAACAAACCTAGTGATCCCAAGTCAAGCGCGACCCATTGACCATGGAAAGCTTCGTAATCAATGTCGATGGACAAGAAGTGGTCTTGACTTTGGCCAACAAACCACAACTTGGACAAGACCCGATATGGAACAAAGCCTTCGTGATTCAAACACATCTTCGACGGACCAAGGGCTTGACTTTGGCCAACAACCCAATGCCAATCTCGGATCTTGAGTAAGAATCACTCAATGGAAGGAAAAACACTTGATATTGAGCGAGGGTTTTTCGCGTGCAATTGGCTACCAATTTATTATCTTTATTAAGGTCTCATCATACACCCTTAAACATGCATTCTAAACACATAATAAAGCGCATATGAAATAAAATAATAATGATATGCGGATGGATACTTTACATTGATCCTAGATCAAATCTCTCATTTTCTCTCTCCAAAGCTAGCACATGTATTTAATTCTACCCGTTACACTACACTTCTAAAGAAACCTCATTTACATTGAGGGGAATAGGTTAGAAGAGAATACAAAGAGTATAGATGATAAGGCTGGACACGCAGGTCCAATTAATAAATCAAAATTTATTACAATTTCCAAAATTGTCCCACCCGACTAATATCCATCCGATATACATTAATCATGCATCGCAACCATTTATTCATACAAGCATGTTAACAATCAATCTAATCCAATTAATTAATCTGATAATAAGTGATCATCCAATGTTCAAACAACGATTGATTTTGCTCGAGTCAAACTCGTTTTGCGAATAAGTACTCAAAGTACGAATTCTTGAATTAAATTAAACTACATAATTAAATCCAATTTAATACGCATTTAATTCTAATTCACTATTTAATTCCAAATTAAATATTAACACTTTTATTAACGAACCTTTACGACTTAAATTCCAAATTTAATCGCAACGGGTCTCAAAGCCCGATTAACATCTAATGTTTATTTATTAAAGTCCAATGGGCTTTTAATTAATTTCTATAAGGCGTGGACTTTTGGTCAACTCGGGTCAAACCGAACAACCAAAATCCAATCCGGGAGTTACCCCATAAGCCCAGAAATCAATTTTGGCCCATTAGGCTCAATTAAATAATTAGGTCCATTAAGTCATAATTGGACTTTATGGATGCGGTTTTAGGCCAATTGGATCCAACCAAATTTGCCTAAACTCAACTTTGTACAACAAAGCCCAAAGTCCAATCACAACCTTAAAGGCCCAATTTCCAAAAATAAGCCCAATTAAATAATTTATAAAATTCTAAATTCCATAATTAATTAACCTAAGTGTAATACACAATTAACCACCCAATTAATATTTCTAAAACATCAATTAGCATACTTAATCATGCACTTTAATGACAAATAGTGTCCAACACAATTTATTAAATCAAACCCATTTTACATGCTTTTGTTCTCGGCAATTAGGGGTTTTTCCATCCGATTCGGTTTCAATCCAATTGAATCCACAATCATCATTTCCCAAATCAATTCAACTCATCCAATGAATTAAAATCAAAAACACAATGAATTTCAAATTCAATTGAATTTGGCCAAGCCACTTTAATTTGGGAAAAATGTTCCAAATCAAAATTCAATCAAATTGAACTTCAAAACAACATTACCCAATTGTTTTAAGTCATCCAATGATCAAACAAACAAAATCACCAAGAAATTTAGGGTTCTTTAATTTCGGCCAACATAAGCAATTTGGGGAAATTTGTTCCAAACACAATTTCAACAAATTGATCCAATCAATCTTAAATTAAACATACTTTAAAATTCTATTCATTCATCCAATTTCACAAAATAGCTCAAAATCAAGTTTACCCAAATTGTGTCACTTTATGCCAACATAAAAAATTGGGGAAATTTGTTCCAAACATAATTTCTTCAAATTGATCCAATCAATCATTAATTCATCAACATTTAAGCATACTTAATCAATCAGTTTTAATCAAATCATGCTTCAATTGATTTTACCCAATTTGTCAGGCCCAAAATTTGGGGAAAATTGAATCCAATCCAATTTCATGAAATTGATCATGCACAACTTCAATTCAACCTCATTCAAGCATACTTCATCAAACAATTCAACCAAATCATGCCTAAATCGAGTTTACCCAATTTTAACACTAACTTTGTCATGCTTGATCAAAGCTCAAGATACCATTGTTGAGTTTCTAATATAGGTCCCAAGATCATGAAAATCAAGCACAAAAACGCATGAATACATCAAAGGAGTAAGGCGGAATACATAACTCACATTGAACGGTTTGAGATGCGAAGAAAAAGCTACGTTTTTGCCTCCCTCCAAGCTCACGGCAACAGCTCTCCAAGGCAGTGGGCTGCTCGGTTTTGACTGTGGTTGCTCCTCCAAAATCGGCCATTGAAGACCTCCAGTGAAGCTCCAAGCTTCAAGCTCCAAAATGGATCCAAGCTCATAAATTTGTTTCCTATCACCTATGTATAACCCAAGGTGTGCTAGCACTACTTCATCTTCCTTGCTTCTCTCAAATTCGGTCCAACCAGAAATTTGGTGAAGAAATCGGCTTGAAGCCGTGAGAAGAGGAAGAAGAAAAGAGAGGGAGAATGGAAAGGCGTAAAAGAAGAGTGGGAGAGAGAGAAGAAAAAGAAATGTAATTAGTTTTTTATAATTCTAAAATTAATAAAAACCATTTAACCATTCTTTTTACTTTCCATTAAATGCTAAAGTCAAAAAGTAAAAGCAAAAGTTGCTTTTTCAACTTCTACATCAATCACTCAAATCAAGTGACAACATGCACACACAAAAATCGCTCAAAGTGACATTTGATTTGATGCTTGATGTGACTTGCGATTTGACGCAACGATTTGACTTGCGTGCCACCCTCGAATTCGAAATGCGAATGCGCTCGCAAATAATACCGGGCTCGGGTTCGCTAATGCCAAATTAACGAATTTTCCGCCGCGTCGTAATTAAATATTACGCCTAGCGAAATCACTATTCACGTCGCTAACGAATAATTCTAAATTAATTCGTTCGCCCGAATTAAAATCTAATTTCAATTCCGCGTCAAAATCCAATTTCTAATAATATATCAATATATTATTTTAATCGATTAATTTCAAATTAATCGTTCTCTCTCTTTAATTAATATTTTATCCCAGATAAAATATCTCCGTGATTAATCCCAGATTAATTTTCACTCTCTTCTAATTAATCCCAGATTAATTAAGTGCGAGTTATACGTAATCGGTGAATCTTAGGGAAGCGACCCATGAGATCTCCGGATATGTTGGCAGTGAATACGGTCGTCGGACTATCCGAACACGTAAGTACCTATCGTACTACGTTTATACCGATTTACAAGACAAGGGTGGCTTCTAGCAAAGCGCCATGCCTACCCAATTCTCCAGAATATTCTTACAGGAAGATATAGATCTGTATCAAGCGTAGTATACCATAGTATTGTGTATATCAGCCCAGTATCAGATAGTCACGTGCTAGGGCTGGGGCTGGATAAGTGTCTGCCCCGTCCGAAGCACATGTCGGATGTCTGGTAACTAGTCTCTATAATCGGATAGACATGACCTTGTCATAATTGTTGGTAATTCTAAGGTCCCAAGATCAAATCAAGACATGAAATTATGTGTGAACACATCAACGGAGGTAGCGGAATACTCACATTGATCGGTAGAGTCGATTTGGAGACGATTCAAGCCCAAAAACGCACTGCCATGTAAGCCTACTGCATGCAGTCCACTGCCTACAAAAACAGAAATTAA
The DNA here is from genome assembly GCA_019454045.1 of Zanthoxylum bungeanum. Classification (NCBI taxonomy): domain Eukaryota; kingdom Viridiplantae; phylum Streptophyta; class Magnoliopsida; order Sapindales; family Rutaceae; genus Zanthoxylum; species Zanthoxylum bungeanum. Next base: position 34,067 of record SKCR01043908.1, read on the forward strand.
GTGAAGAACGGAGCTCCTAGCTTCGTCGGATGGGTCCCGTCTCATGGTCGAACCTCCCTACCACCTTCGCAAGACTTGTAAGTGTGCTAGCACTTGATTTCTCACCATGAGAAACCACTCTTGCTTCCCTTTAGCACAGTTTTTGGCTTCCAAAACAGTCCACACTTTGTAGATTTCGTGAGGAGAAGAGAGAAATTGAGAGAGAAGAATTTGTGTTATGTTAATTAAAATGA
>SKCR01043909.1:0-34112 GCA_019454045.1 Zanthoxylum bungeanum
GAGATGAGATGTGTTGTATTGGATGCTGTGTGAGATTATTGTTATGCTACCGGATTTAGTATGATAATGGTTGGAGATAGATGTGATGAGACAACAGGTGGTTTGAGATATTGATAAACCTTGGGAGTTGTGATGAGATACTCTCCCATTGGTTTTGATATGGTGGGAACCTTGGGAGTTGTGATGAGGTACTCTCCCATTGGTTTCAATCCATTATTATACCGAATCCGGATAGCAAACCTTGATTGATTGGATGTGCTGTTGTGAGTATGTTTTGTCTGAGATAGTTGTTATATATATATATATATATATTCCTATTTTGTTGGTGAGGTCATGTTGAGAGAATGAGTGCTTACTTGCTGAGCTTTTTAAGCTTATTCCCCTCTTCCCCCAAACATTTCAGGTAGTTCGCGAGAGTAGCAGGAGCAGTACCAGATTGGGATCCACGTGCCACATTTGTATTTTCGGGTTGGTCCAGACATTTGAGTCGTCATTTGCATTTTTTTTAAGTCTTGTGTTGTAAACCATAAAGGTTGTGTATACTTTATGAGTTTGTAATCTGTGATGTATTAATTGTGTGTTTTAAATTGGTTGATTTGGCATATAGAGTGCTCGAGCTGAAGTTGATCGCGGACCTCTTTCTAGGGTGGGGCCCGCCCTAGGGAGGGGGTCGTGACATTTCTAGCCTCCAAAATCCAAAGTATTATTTCACTTACATAAGAAATAAAAAATCACAATAAAAATATATATAACATAAATTTAATTATTATTTTATAAAGATACTAAATTAAATGGATTAATAAAACTACAAGTGTAAAATGATTAATTTTTTTTTAATAAATATGTATTTTTAGTGTTCATCACATAACACGTATGGATTGAAGACAGCTTAAAGGTACTACAGTAGCCTCGGGTTTGCATAGCATGGGGATGGACAATTCCCCCATGGCATTTGCCGCCCATGAATGTTGGAGATCCATAGCACGAGAAAGACCCACGGGTCCCCGTGGAGTTTGTAGTCTTGGGATTTGCCTAGCATGGGGAAGGGGAATGCCTTCATGGCGTTGGTGATCCCTTATCAGATCCGTATGAGCATAACATAAGGAAGGCTGAAGGGCATTCGTGGCATTTGCAGACTCGGAGCCCGCCTCGCATGAGGAGGAAATGCTCTCATGACGTTGGCCACTCCCTGATCCGTAGCTCTATTTGCCGAGACATTTAGACTGTGAGGTTCAAAATTATTATTTTAAGTAATATGCGACATGACACTGCCTCAGTTGCCTCGATATTTTTGGGTCGATACAGAGTGTGTGATATGTCACCCTCGTGACATTTTTCATTTTTTTTTGCAACATGATATGAGACGCCATCACTGGTGTTTGTGGGGATGGTCCAAGGTTGAAAATATTTCATCGTGATGTTTCTGGTTTATAATGGCTCAAGGCTGGATTTGTTATGTCGAAACCTTATTATTATGTGAGTGGCACAATAAAAAAGCATTCTCTTATGATTAAGTTTATTGAATGGCTCGGGGCTGGATTCGTTATGCTAAAGCCTTATTATTATGTGAGTGGCACAAATAGGGAGTATTCCCTTATGGCCAGGTTTATTGAATGGCTCGGGGCTTGATTCGTTCTATCGAAGGCTTATTATTATTTGAGTGGCACAAAGATGGAGCATTCCTTTATTGCCAAGTGTTTATACTAGCTCGGGGTCGGGTAAGTCCCACTGATGCCATATTATTAAATGAATGGCACAATGGGTGATCATTCCCTTGTGGCCAAAAGTTTGATTAGCTCGGGGTTGGATTCATTCCGCCGAGGCCTTGATATATTGAATGGAATGGGATCCGAGTTTCTCTACAATGACTTTGCTTGAATGACACAAGAAAGATCATTCCATTGTGAAAAAATGTTTGATTGGCTTGGGGATGGATTCGTTCCGCCGATGCCTTGGTATATTGCATGACAGAGGGTCAGAGTTTCTCCCACATGGCATTGCTTGAATGATATACGAATGAATCATTCCCTTGTGGTCAAATGTTTGATTGGCTCGGGACTTGATTCATTCTCCTGATGTTCTATTATTATGAATGACTCGAGGATGAGAGTTTTCCCTCGTGGCTTATTTTTTATTTTGCAGATCTTTCCACGTAGGATTCTAATATGAATGGCGTGAAGTTGGAGTATATCCCTATGGTCTTGCTGAGACGAGCAACACAGAGGGCTGAGTTCCATCAGGTTAGTAAAAGATGATGGCATGAGGTCAGAAGTTCTCCTCCATGGCCTTGTTGGGATAAGTAGCAGTGAGAGATCCTCTGATTGGAACACCAAGAAGACTGTGGTCAGGACGACTTTAAGGGGTTCATTGGGTAACAATGGTCTTTGGGAGAAGATTAGCCTCATCAGGCCCTTGTGATGGCTTCAGAATGAATAGAAGAATAAAGATGAGGAAACCAGCCTCAACTTTTCGGCTAAATGCCAACTAAAGTTGACTCAGGTCGTCTCGAAGAATGAGATGACAGCCTCAATGCATCAGAATGTGATGAAAACCTCAAGGCATCTTTGGCAGTATGTAGAACAACCCATCCCGATGAGGATGAACCTGAGAAGAGCTAATGTAATATAAAATTCTCAAAGTGCGACGACCTGAGGAAATCGGGTCAGTCTTTAGCTACATAACTGGCAAATATGTTGATACCAATAACTAGGTGACATATGTTGATGATGGTTTTTTACCCCGAGGAAGGTTTAAGTACAGATGAGGGGTATAATGAAGATTTATATTTGACTAAAAGTATATGGTAAAGACTCAAGATCCCATAAAGAGATGAAGTTTGATAGAGATGTTGGGGTTTTCTCAAAGGGGACAGGCAAAAGCGTGGTTCGGGCGAAATCGTAACTTTAAAAACTTTTAAACTTACCGAATAAATTATTCAATATCCAATATGAATAATTCATTCATATTTCACCTAAACATATTTATTCGATATCAAATAACGACATAAATAATTTAGAAACACTACGAAACTTTTACGAAAAATATTTTCCGCAAAATGGCATAAAACACGTTTTTGTCCGAACTGACCAACCAATACACACAGGGGCTGCCCAAGGGAGCCTCAATAGTACTTGGGAAGTTCATGGGATGCCCGAACAATGACCAATTCACTGTGTTGACAGCGGACACCCAGTAAGCCCGAAACTCACCCAGTAATGCCGTTTTTCACCGTTTTGCGTATTTCAACTCCGAAATAATTTCCGGAAATTGTTCCAATGCCCAAAACACATCCATTACATTAATAAAAAATAATTTTCATCACCAAAATCACATAAATTTCAGATCTGATTTGGTAACCAAAATTATCATTTTTCATCTTTAAATCCAATTTTCTCAACATTAATCATATTAATAATTACACCAACCATAGTCACCACAAATGAAGAACTCAAGAACAATTCTAGGAGTTATAAGAGTGGTCATAACATTCTAGAATGACAACAAGTCATCAAATGAAAAAATTGAATTAATATTACACTAATATCATTCAATCTAACTTCACACATGCATTTAACCTCCAAATCCATCCTCCAAATCAAAAAACCCCAAAATATAAGAAATGAAGAAACCCTAGAACTTGTCTAGATGCTCAAGAACAGGAAACAAACTTTCTAAGTTTAAGAGTTATGAAGATTACCTCCAAATCTCCTAATTTCCTTAAACTTTTTCTTGATTTCTTCACTTTCTTCCTTGTTTCTTCAAACAAATGTTGGAAGCTTTTATTTATGGAGGTTTCGACCATGGGAGCTAATGAATGATAAAACAAAATTTTCTCACTTTAAATAGTAAATCCGAACCGACTTTAGGGGGAAAAGGGCATTTTGGTCATTTGGTCCATTAATCTAATTAAATAATAATAATAAGCTTTAAGTTAACAAATCCAATTTGTAAACTTTGAGCTTAAAAGAATCATGCCACTTGTAACCAATAATAATCAAACATATTGCATAACAACTATGTAATATTGATATTATTTAATTATCTAGATATTTAACATTTAAATACATAAATAATTAATTAATGCGATTATGATGATGTATGTATTTTATTTATATTAAATAATAAATACATATATTAATGACATGTGTCAAAGTCTCATTTGATAATTAATTAATATGTATCAAATCAAATCTTGTATCAAATACAAATACACACTAATTATTAATTGACCGAAATGCCCCCAATGTATGTATTTTTCGTTTAACCGTTTAAACAATTCGAATTAAATCATTTAATCCGATGAAGTATTATGAATAATTTGTATTGTTCATAACGCGTTGCCCAAGTGCTCAACTAGTACACTTCATATTGTGAGTCTATCTAAGTTTAGGTTTATCCGTCACAGAATCAAATTTTGTGTCCATAATTCACCCACTCATGAATTATGACGACCACATATAATCTTGCTAAACTATGCAAGTCGAGGTCATTGCATACGTATAATCCCTTTGTCACAGGCTATCAATATTATACCGGAGATATAGATAAGAACGTCAAATCCCTAAGGTATAATATAATCGACTTTCAAATTTATGATCTCTAAATAACACTCAGAACTCACTTCCGAAGTATACCACGATCATGAATTTACTAGATCACAAATACGTACATGATATCTATGCCCTGTACACAGGACTGACAGATTCTATCTGATACTCACAGGATATCATGAGCATCAGTCCACACCCAACGAACATGCGGAGTTCTGATCTAAATAGATCGGTGACATGACTGCCATCAAAATGTGGAGGATATCTCATATATCTACAATGGTAACTTAAGTCGAAGGACCACTATGCTACTCGACTCGAGAAGATTCCTATTGACGTTGGTGTACCATCTATTAGGAAATCTCTGGTGAGTCTTTCAGTGTTTATCAAATAAACACATACATTTCTATACGAGTCTCTCAAGACTCATGGTTCATTAGGATAAACCATCGGACCAAGTCACGATATACGACTTGTACTGGTCTCACCAGATTTTACTAACCGACCATTGTCAGTAAATCTTGACCATGAACTTTATTTGATAATATACTTCTAGTAGTGACACTTCTCAATGTCAATTACAAACTATTTTGTAACTGCGCACTATAAAGTATATTATCAGGTCTTTGTCTAATATATACATATCACTAAATCATATTTAGTTTCAATCTAATCGTAATTAGATCGAATATGTATATAAAAGCAAGAAGTACTACTATAAATAAGTAATATTATGGAAAAAATGAATTGTTCGTATTCATGAATCAGACATAAATACGATCCGCATTGACACTCCGAGCACCAATCCTAACAATTTAGATCCGACCTAATATTACAGAGGAGTCCTTCCGAGAACAGAGGCATCGTGAAGGATGAAGTAAGTTGGGATGCCGACCCGACCACATGAAAGGTGTTTATTTGAGAGTATTAAGAGTTTATGGAGCCTGACTCGATGAAGTCATTATATGTCAACCCGACCTGATTGAGAGAGTTGGGTAGAGCTTCCATGAGCATCATCTGCCTCGGTGTGCCGACCTGAGGAATGAAGATGAGATCACAGGCCGATCAGTTTTGAGGTCGTGTGTTGTATACCCTAATAAGTGCTTCTATAAGACTAATGGTGACTGTGGGAAAACAACGATTCTCATTGGAAGTAGCCTATGCTAGCCGCTATAGGCCGTTGCTGTGGCAAAATAGTGGTAAAACAGAGCTGCCATTGATCTATGTATTTGCAGAGGAATATGTTAATCTGATTGGCCATTTGGAAGGTGGTTGAGGAGAGTTATTGATGTAATAATGACATTGTATGACGTCAGAGGCGGTGGAATATTGAATTTGGAAGCCTATATAAAAGTGTTGAAGTCTCAGATTTAGAGTTTGGTTGGTTGGTTAGCAATTTTTACATCTCACTACTTGGAAAAACAAGAACTAGAGATAGAGAGAAATTTGGTTAGTTACTCGACTACTCGAGAGAATTATACCGGACTTTTATAAAACCCGAGGTGTTTCATCATTTTGTGAGTTCATTTTCCCATTTTTAGGTGGAGCCACTCTTTACCCAAAACTTTAATAAAATATCACCATTTCTCCCGTGGATGTAGGTAGGAGCTACTCTCCGCCGAACCACGTAAATGCTTACCTCTGTGATTTACCTGTTTTTGTCAAGTTTGCTTTGGTTCCCTACTAACTAAATAAATTCACTGTTCGATGGAGGTTTATTCGAGAGATGAATTTCCTATTTTGTCTTTAGAACGAAAAACAATCGTCAACAGTTTTATTTGAACATTTTCATAGCAACATAAAAGGAAAGAGAGGTTCAACATTTAGAGAAGACACTTGTACAAAAAATGATACAAGTAAAAATAAGGATAAATTAGAAATTATATGGGGTTTATGATGATGATGATGATGATGATAATAGGGATAACAATATTTTCAGTTCTAAAAGTTGTGATGTTTGTATACTTAAGTCTTAAAAAGATTTTATTTTTATTTTTATTTTTAAGTCATATAATTGAATAAGTTTTTTCTTTTAAATCATAATCTACTAACTCTAACAGACTTGCTAACGTGACATGATATAACGATATTTCAGTACATGTATTAAATTAGTCAGCTCTCACGTTGATTTGGGATAATAATTTTTGAAGTCCTAAAAATTGTGTTGTTCTTATACTTATGCGTTAAAAGAAAATTTTGTTTATAATTAAGTCCTGAAAGTGAATAAGTTTTTCTTTTGAGTCATAATCCGTTAACTATAACAGACCTGTTGACATGATATAACGAAACGATACTTCAACATAAGCATTAAATCAGATCAGTTAGCACATACTTTGACATACTTAAATTTAACTAAACTAGAAGATGATGATATTTGGGTTTGTCATGGCGTAAATTTAACTGTTGCAGGGGAATCGCCTCAAGACTTCTCCCAGTCACATATATATGTAATTTGATTAGGAGAGGTCTTGAGACGAATTTCCCTGAAATACTTAAATTTGCCTCAAGACAAACCCCAAGATCATCATCTTATAGGTCAGGGTATGAGAGCACAATAGATGTAGATAGTGATATCGAGACAGATAATACAAATAATGTGGTAAACATAATTATTTTTTTTATGGAAAAAATGAATAAGGATCTTCCTCCAGTTGATATGCATGAGCCATTTTACTGGCAAACATACAAATATGTCAAAATATATGATGACTGATCTAATTTATTGCTTATGCTGAAGTATCGTTTTGTTATGCCACGTCAGCAGATTCGTTATAATTAACAAATTAGGACTTAAAAGAAAAAATTATTCATTTATAGGATTAAATTAGAAACAAAATTCTCTTTTAGGACTTAAGTGTAAAAATAACACAATTTTTATAACTTCAGAAGTTGTAATCCCAAACCAGCGTGATAATTGACTCATTTAATACTTGTGTTGAAATATCGTCCCGTCGTACCACGTCAATAAGTCTATTAGAGTTAATGAATTAGGATTTAAAGAAAAAACTTATTCACTTATAAGATTTAATAATAATAAAAAATTTCTTTTAAAACTTAAATATAAAAATAACACAACTTATAAGATTGAAAATGTTGTTATCCCATAATAATAATTTCGCTCCTTTTCCATTCTCGTGGCTATCTTATTTTTATTTTTTTCTTTTTAAACTCCCAGATAATATTTTATTTAAAGGTTGTTAACGATTTATTAAATTCTTAAATTAATATAATTAATTAAAAATCACCAAGCAACCAAACCAAACCAAAGAAAAGCACCCAAGAGAATAGCGAATACGAAGCATTTATTTCCGCTTGAGATTTCCTTTTAACGTTCACTAAATTAATAACTAGTCCCTAATATGGTACCAAGGTTTCAAATATTATGTATTCATGTAATTTAAATTATTAAATATGTAAATTTTATTATTAAATATTAAATTAATTTAATAATTTAAATTATATATTTAATAATAAAAATTATATATTTAAATTCAAAAATATTTGATATCCTGAGTACAATAGATGTGCCCCCTCCCCATTAAAACCATCGATAAAAATATTTTCACAAAACAAAAAACAAAAAAATATTTTTTCAAAACAAAAACTAAAAAGCAAACTGACCCATCATCATAAATTAGTTTCTGCAAAGTACCCATAAAATCTCGATCTCTCCAAAGCCATTTTTTTGGCAAATATAAAAGCAGATTCGATCTACACTTTCATCATTGTCTTGAAAAATGAGCACGGGAGAACTTCTCAGCATCGAGCCTGTAGAGCTCAAATTTCCCTGTGGGTTTTTTTTTTTTATAGCTGGATCTGTTTTTGTTTCTAGTGTTCGCCTTTTTTTTTTTTTTTTTTTTTTTTTTTTTTTTTTAATGTTTTGATTTTTGGTTTTGTGATGATCAGTTGAACTGAAGAAGCAGATCTCTTGTTCCCTTCAATTATCGAATAAAACCGACAATTATGTAGCTTTCAAGGTATGATTTATTGATTTTAATATTAAATTACAAAGTTTGATATCATTGTATTTTTTAATTGTGTTTTAAATTTAATTACAATGTAATTGGGTGATCATATAAAAACTAAAATGTAGATTTGGGATCTGCAAATTTGTGATTGATTGTGTTTAGGTGAAAACAACGAACCCCAAAAAGTATTGCGTGCGTCCGAACACTGGAATTGTTCTGCCTCGATCTACATGTGATATTATAGGTACATTGCCATTTTTTTTTTTACCTCATAGGGTTATTAGTTTTTTGGTTTCAGTATTAGTTGATGATTCGTGGATGCCTGCTCTTGATTTAGTTACTATGCAATCGCAAAAAGAGGCACCTGCTGATATGCAATGCAAGGACAAGTTTCTTCTTCAGAGTGTGAAAACAAATGATGGAACAACCGCCAAGGATATCAATGCTGAAATGGTATTTCCTTTAGGTGATATTATTGAATTTTTTTTAGAATTTTTTAATTTGTGGAAGTGTGATTGTGTGTAGTTCAATAAGGAGGCGGGTCATGTGGTTGAGGAGTGCAAATTGAGAGTGATTTATGTTTCTCCGCCGCAACCACCATCTCCTGTTCCTGAAGGATCAGAAGAAGGGTCTTCGCCTAGGGGTTCTGTGTTAGATAATGGGCATGTGAATGGTGCTGAGTTTTCTGCTGTGAGTACTTGAGTTGTAATTTCTTTTATATTTTATTCGTTATCAAAGAAGCAAATTGATAGCATACTTCTTCTTGGTGAAAACAGGCTGACACAGCATTTACCGAGCGGCTTGAACCTCAAGACAAAAACGTGGAGGTGAAGTTGTTAATTCATCACTGTGTGTTCTTGTGCACATAATGTAATGCTAGATAGCTTTTGCTGTAAATTGTTTGGGTTTTGTTATGGATGGTCTTTCTTAGCTAGTTTATTATCCATATTTTGATTTTTGAGTTACAGATATCTGGTTTCCTTTCTTTTATTTTTACAATCAAAAGCCATATACTGTACTATTAGATAGATTCCTTACTAGTTATGGGCGTTAACTGTTAGACTAAAAAGCAGTGACCTGACACCTACAATAAGATATAGGTTAGCTCATAAATGTATATGGGATATATCAATCTAACTGAGCCTTGAATCTTCGAAGCTGTGGTTCAGTATCTGTTGTCAGTATGTGTTGAAGAATTCTACTGTCGCATTTCATAATCTCTGTATCCACGAGCCCAGGTTCGACATATCATAGTTGATAGCAATTTCCTTGGGCCACTTTGTTTAATGTTGATTCTTGTTGTTTTAACATGATTGTGCAGCAGCTCTTTCCCTTAACCTTTGAATAGATGAACCTTTTTTCTATTTCCACTTTTCTTATTTTTCCTCTAAATTGCTTTCCTTTGCTTCCTAATATAGCTAGCTTTTGTAGCATCTGGTGATACGCTTTTGTACTATGTCTTTGTAGAGGTTATGCCACGGTGTGTATTTACTTTTGAGTATTTGATTATTGCAGGCTAGAGCTCTTATTTCGAAGCTGACCGAGGAAAAAAATAATGCAGTTCAACAAAATAACAAGCTTCGTCAGGAACTAGTGAGGGATTATGTTTAACTTCTTCCTTACAGTTTATTACTCACTGTTCTTTTCTTTTACTCTTTCTTTCCTTTTTTTTTTTTTTTTTTTTTTTTTGTTTTTAATATTTGGGTTTTGGTATGGGGGGACCTTTTTACACGATCTTGAACTCTTTGCAATATAGGACGACTTTATTTTCACTTCTCAGGGGAAGTGGGTATTTTGTTTTTTTTTGGGGTTTTTGAAAGTCCATCTGATGCTCCATTTGCCGTGTTGTTTCTAGCCTCTATCACCGGGGTATATATCTGTATATGTACCATTGCAAAACATTTTGAAGTTTTTTGCTGCCACAACTCTGAGCATGCGTTTATCTTCTTTTTTTTTCCTTTCTTTTTTCTTTTTAAAATTAAATTTTTGTGCTTGTATTTTTAAAACTTTGAACTACGGCAGTTGCTTATGTGATGAAATTACAATGTGTAGGACCTCCTGAGGCGTGAAGGCAACAAAAACCATGCTGGATTATCATTCGTATTTGTTATTTTGGTTGGTTTGCTTGGCATAATTGTGGGGTACATCGTGAAGAAATCATAAGCATTAATATCCACTAGAGTTTTTTATTTTTCGAAATTTTCATCTCTATTCCTTTTAGTCCCTGATCAAAGAAGATGGGGAAATGGGAAGAAGAAAAACTAATGAGGCACAGAATGGTGTTTTCTTTAGTTAGCTTTAAGGAACTAGTGAATTTGTTTAGGTGGGGTTATGGATCTGTAATTTGATGAATTAAGTGTAACTTAAGATGATAATTTCATTTGTGGTTCCGCCCTAAGAAGACTCCAGTAATGGAAATAACCTTCGACTCTATAAATCTACAGCTCAGTTTTTGCTGGAAGCGAAGTTATTACCATTATTTGTTGCTCTTTTGATTGTATTATATAATTTGTTAGAAGCTGGATATCAGCCGAGCTAATAATGAAGATCAATTGGCAAAAGCCGGATTAAATTAGAAATTACACACCACGCTCTAAATTTTGATTTAGCTTAATTTAGAAAGTTAGCCCCTCATTTTCTTTTATATTATTATGTGGTAAGCTAATAAAGTGATTCATCTCTAAATTATCAAGTTTTAGTTTTATAATTTCTAACCACTAGTATTGCAACAAAAATAAAATAAAAATGCCGCCCTTGAAATTTAATCAGGACTTTGCCCCCGGGTATAAACCAAATTTTGCGCACACACACAATACGATGACCTGCTGTTCTTGGTATCGCCATAAGCCACCCAAAACGGATCTTATTACCTAACATATTTTTCAAACGAGGTGGGATATCGCAATCTTAGTGATTAAGTTATGAGAAGAGAAGAGAATAAAGAAATCCCACATCTAAAAGTTATAAAAGAAAATATGTATTTAAATATATTTATTGCATCAATTTGATTCAAATTGATTGGTGGGAATTTTGGAGGGAAACATAAATTTGGCTATGAATTAATATTATATATTATATAGTCGGCACCTTGGGACACTTGGGCCTAAAATTTAATTACCAAATAATGTTTTTTGTTATTCGAAATTAATTATTTTAATTAATTTTGAATAACTGTTATGACAGTTTAATTGGAAATGATGTGTCCCTTACTAAGGGTTACCTAAGGTTTATAAATACTAATGAAATTCCAGAATTCAATACATTAGAAAATCTTCTATCTTTCTCTACCACTTCTTTTTGTGTTCTTAGGAGAAATTCCAGATTTGCTATCTAGAATTTCTGATTAGGCTTTGTAGAAATCCTGGAGGGATACTGCCATAAACCCGAAAGCACTTATAGTATGGGTATTAATTCCTTAAGGATAATGACTACACTATCAAAGCCATATTCATATTCTGTAATTTACTTATGCTTCCATTATTTCCAACACACAATATACTCATTAGGATCTAATATCCAAGCTGGCCATGATGAGGGTACAAAGGCTTAAAAGCAAGAGGAAAAATGGAGAAAGGACCCGACCATGGTATGCAATGAGAAACTCTTCTTGATGGGCGTTTTCGAGGATAAGTAATGATGGTCCTGACTGTTGGACAATTATGATCCATATCATCACTATTTGTACAGAACATGGTGTTTTTGTACAAATTAACTATGTGACAAATGAATTGCTCTTTTATCATTTGTAATTGGATTACCAAGATACATAAATGATAAAAGTCCATATGATTAGTTCCGGATTGATAAGATATGAGACAATATCAATCCATGAGGTTTAATCATTAAAAACATCCATAGTCCGGAGTATTATCGAGATTGAAACATCGATAATGCGGAATAGACTAGTATTGCACTTGTGCGCATTTGGAGTATAACGGCATAGTTTCTCATATATTTAAGTATTGGATACTTATGCAAGTGTAATAGGAGGTTGTGTTCTCATATATTTAAGTCTTGGATACTGCTGCTACTCTGCCATAGCATATCATCTCTCAAAGCGGGGGTATCATCCCCAATCTGTTCGGAGATTCCTCTTGCCTCACATCCCCAGAATTAACCCCACCCCGGCACGGACCAGCTATACCAGCCATAGCAGTAGTCAAAGCTTGCAACTGTTCAGTGACCTTGGCGAGACCGTTCTCTAACTGATCCATACGGGACACCTCATTATCGGATTCACTCATACTTGTTCTTTTAGTGAGTCTTGTCCCTTCTCTAACCCAAACGTATCTATGATGTCTTTTTTGAACATAGATGGTGTTAACATGATATATGTATGTATGAGGTGCATGAAATGCATGTAACATATATAACATACTAAATCAATTATAACTCTCAAACAAATCGGCCCGTTATCATTTTAGAATCTTTCGGGCTAATTGTCATAAGAGTGAACTCATCCCAGTTTAAATGGCCCAATGAGTTCACATCTCATGACAAAGTGCCCGACTAAATCCAAATGGTAACGTTCCGAACCAATCACAAAGTGGCCCATCAATCGCTTAGAAGCCTTTGGCCCAATAGTCATGAAATACGTTCTTGTCCCAGTTTAAATGGCCCTACAAGCCCATATCCCATGACAAATGGTCCAAATGGATCAAACGACGATGTTCCCAAACACAAGCATAGAAGAAAGATGATGCAAACATGACATAATAATTTCTACATAATGGCCCATCAACATTTCAGAAGCTTTTGGCCTAATAGTCATAAGATGCGAACTTGCCCCAGTTTAAATGCCCAGCAAGCCCAGCAAGCCCTTTCTGACAATAGTCCAACTGCATCCAAATGAGGATGGTCCACAAGCACATATTCAAGGAAATAATTGTTACTTTAGCCACCCGGTCTATGGGTGGGTTAGCAAGAGTATAGACAAAGGCTCCCGCCCGGCGAAGGATGGCCCATACTAGGTCTCCCCATTCAAGGGTTCGAGCAACCAAGTGAGCGCACCCTTTTTTATACACTAAGGTACGTGCCAATGAGCTATGGTGTGTGACGGACTGTCAAATGGATTTCCCGTTGTAGATTCCCGAGGGAATGTGGAGCGAGGCTCACTTAAATACCCAAGCCTCTTAGGCTCTTATCGCTTGGTGTCAGGAATAACAACGAGTCCTCCAAATTAGTCTATCACAATAGGCTACGAGTAGATGGCTATCTAGGTGCCTTCACAGCTTTTCCTTCTAGAAAGGTAGTGAATGAAGGAAGACACCCAAACCATTACCTAGCCTCAAAATGCCTTTGATTAAACCCTCACTTTATCCACTATAGACATGGTCAATTAAAACATAAATCCAAACATCACAAGACAATATTTCGGGGCCGATTCTCTATCCCCAGTGGAGTCGCCAGACTGTGGGACACAGAAACTGGGCGACGCATGCTGTCCCGGGCTCGCGGCCCGGTCGGGAGTACGGAATAGCCACGAGGGACTAAACCGGAGAATAATGGAGTCGCCACCCGGTGTGAACCGGGATAAATATTTAAGGCCGCACTCACCCCTCGCAAGGGAAGACCTCAAACCGTTGGGTTCGGAATGGTCCCTTACTCATGCCACTTATAATGACAGGATTTATGTAATCTTAATCAAGCTTAAGTAACACTTATTTCTAAGAATATCATGCTTCTAAATTCACATACATACATCAACAAGTTCATCTAAATTTATATGTAACATATATTCGAATTCGCATACAGCCTATTTGCATGTAATCTATGTCTCAATTTGCATACATAAGGATTATCATACGACGAGCATACAAGTTAATGAACGCATTGGTGGACACAGAAGCGCAAACAAATAGCGTTCTTACTAGCATGCATATTAAGAAAAGATATTTAAGCGCATAACGGAAATAGACAATTAGAGAGGTAATACAAATGCATAACGTAAAAAAAGGTAACTATGTGCTAAGATGGACATGTCGTAATGTGATGCAAGAGGATCTGTTTACCGTGGGCGTTCGTGCAGCGTTCGTAGACGCGTTCGAACGGTAAATAGAAGGTTCTCGTTCGAGTAGCGTTCGTAAACGCGTTCGAACGGAAATGAAACAGAATGCTCACGTTCGTATGGCGTTTGTGAACGCGTTCGAACGGAAATGAAACAGAATACTCACGTTCGTATGGCGTTCGTTAACGCGTTCGAACAGAAATGAAACAGAATGCTCACGTTCGTATGGCGTTCGTGAACGCGTTCGAACAGAGATGAGACCTGATGCATGATAAGGCAAAAATGCATGCGCGTTCGAGTTGCGTTCGTAAACGCGTTCGAACGGGAACAAACCTGATGCATGAAATGAGACGCAATACATAAATGGCAAATAGTACAATACGAGGCGCGGCGAAGCATCGTGGTAAAGGATTTTAACCTCTTCAATTGGAGACCTCTCATCGCACTTACTAAGCCCATGCGCTCGATCGCATCATGCATATAAACATAAAGACAATCATATCAAACTAAGTATTCCCGATTGAACACATCTTACATCCAACCGAACACACATCAACCGGCGCGGCAAAACATCGTGGTAAATGGCTTTAACCCCTCCCCATAGGGGGTCTTTCATTCCACTTACTAAGCCCATGCGCTTGATTGAACCATGGATAAAACATAAAGACAATCATATCAAACTAAGTATGCCCGATTGAACGTATCTTGCATTCAACCGAACACACATCAACCGGCGCGGCAAAGCATCGTGGTAAAGAGCTTTAACCCCTCCCCATAGGGGATCTTTCATTCCACTTACTAAGCCAATGCGCTCGATTGAATCATGCATAAATAAGCAACATTACAGAATTCCAGTGACGAAAAATGAATAAACCAAAGCAACGCAAAACAAAAGAGGGTGCCGTTTACTCAAGCGGTACGTGGAGTTGGGTCCGGAGTACATATCATATTACCGTCCATTCGGAATCGGCTATGAAATTTATGTCGGGTTTCCATCCGATATACGCGAGAGTTGACACATCTCTCATTTTATTCCACAGCCACAACATACAACATCTCATAATTCATGCATATTTATCTACTCAAGGGCCACAACATGCATTTCACAACATCAGGACACATCAGCAAGCACATAAAATAACATCAAAAAAAAATGAGTGTGAAAAACCCTTCTGGAAACCCTACCCTCAGGTCTAACCTTTTTGCCAACTTTCAGGCTTGCGTTTCACGGACGTCGGAAGGGTATACTCCTCAACTTCTCTGGTTCACTGGTTTAGCGTCCTAGCTCACTGCTTTGCTGTTTTGCTTGCTGTTTGGACTCCGTTCTGCTACTGTTCGGCCTCTATTTTGCTTCTCACTGTTCAGGTCACCTGTTTTGACGTTTCAACGGACTGTTCCGAGTTTTTGTGTGGGTTTTTAGTGTAGTCTTGTGTGATTATTTTAAGGATATGAATGCAGTTTTTTATGTTATTACTTTAAGGTTTTTAGGGAATGTTTTAAGCGATTTTGCTGCTGTTTTAGGGGTTAAATTACTGCTGTTTGGGCGTGATTTAGGGACTGGTTTGGGTCAGTTTCGGTTTGTGTAAGTGGGCTACGGATTGAACTGTTTGGAGAGGGTATTGTGCGGCAATTCTGAGAAGTAAAGGGGCTGCTGTTTTAGGGGGAATTTTTTTCGGTGATGTGTGGATGCTGTTTTGGCGTGGATTTAAGGAATGTGAAGGGGCTGGATGCGGCAATTGGAGAGTTTGGAGGTCTCTTGGGAGTGCAAGAGAAGGCTTGGAGGAGTGTCTTAGGCGTGATTTGAGAGATATGTGTGCTTCGGTTATTGAAGGAGGTGTAGGAGAGAAATTATTTTTACTTCTTTATGCTATTACCGTGAATGATATTGTGTGAAGGACCAGATGGCTTTGGTTAGGGGTTGTTTATATAGAGAAGGGTTATGGCTTCACCTTGTCTCACAAGGAAGGGATTTTGGCATTAAAATGAGGATTTGATTTTGTGTTGAGCAAGGAAAGTCAAAGATTGAGG
Source organism: Zanthoxylum bungeanum (assembly GCA_019454045.1). Taxonomy (NCBI): domain Eukaryota; kingdom Viridiplantae; phylum Streptophyta; class Magnoliopsida; order Sapindales; family Rutaceae; genus Zanthoxylum; species Zanthoxylum bungeanum. Next base: position 16,554 of record SKCR01043909.1, read on the forward strand.
GGGGACAAATCTTGGCTAGAATAGGAATTCAATATCTTTAATTTGTTATGATTGATTTTAATTAGGCATGACATCTTTTTAATTTAGTATGTGATTTGTTTAGTTATGAAGTTAATATATTTGATTTATCTTAATTAGGTATGAATATATTTTATGTTTTATTTAATTGGTAAATGGTTTAAATATTTTATTTAATATTTAATGTTTAATTTAATTAAATTGGGATGTGTTTTATGGGCTTTGGGGAGCTAATTGGGTTGGGGTGCGAGGCTAGCAGCAAAACCAGAAACACCGACGCCTTTTCGAACGCCAATTCGAACGCTACACGAACGTCCGCAATCTGCCTGACGTTCGAATGAAGTAACGAACGCAGCACTAACGAAGATAGTGAGCTTGTGAAATGAACTTGATGACGTACTTATTTCGGATTTCCCCTTCCGACCTCCGTTTCCCGCAATATCCTTAGCTAAAAAGGTAGTGCCTCCAACTGAGACTCATCATCGGGTTTCACATGCGAAAATGCAATGCCTACAGGAAGTCCGAATCAGGGTAGGTGTATTTGGTTTTAACCTGAGACTTACACCGCTAATACTTGCGACAATCAATATACTTTGGTTTTGGTCATCCAGGGCTTTAACCGGTTCTGTGTACGCCTCTTCTGGGTATATTGAGAATCGTAGTGTATTGGGTGTGATGTCAAGATGGAAGTATCACTCCATTCATATGGAGATGATGATCACGCAGGATACGGAACTAGTACTCTTTAGTACTGCAGTCATCGGGATAATATGACTAGGTCATGATTATCCGATTATAGAGACTAGTTATCAGAGATCCGATATGTGCTTCGTACGGGGCAGACACAATTCCAGCCCCATACCTAGCATGTGACATCCGATACTGGATCGAAATACGCAATACTACGTATACTACGCCTGATATAGCTTACATTTTCCTTTAAGAATATTTCTGGAGAATTGGGTAGGCACGGTGCTTTGCTAGAAGCCAATCATGTCTTGTAAATCGGTAAAAACGTAGTACTAGGTACGTACATATTCAGATAGTCCAACGACCGGATTTACTGCCAACATATCCGGGGATCTCATGGGTCGCTTCCCGAAGATTCACCGATGATGTATGACTCAGACATAATTAATCTAGGATTAATTATAAGAGAGAGAAAATTAATCTAGGATTAATTACATAGATGTTTTATCTGGGATAAAATATTATTTAAAGAGAGAGAACGATTAATTTGGAATTAATCGATAAAATAATATATTCGATATATTAAACGAAATTAGATTTCGACGCGGAATTAAAATTAGATTTTAATTCGGGCGAACGAGTTAATTTAGAATTAATTCGCTAGCGACGTGAATAGTAATTTTGCTAGGCATAATTATTTAATTAAATTTGATTTAATTACGTCGCAACGGAAAATTCGTTAATTCGGAATTAGCGAACCCGAGCCCGAGATTGTTTGCGGGCCCACTCACATTTCGAATCAAGTGGGGCCCACATGTCACATCAGTTGTCACATCACTTGTCACTTTAGTTACTTTTGGTGATGGGTTTTGGTGAGAATGATGATAGCTTGTAATTCACTCAAGTTGATGGCATGAATGACTAATACCAAATATTTGGTATATCATTTTAATTGATTTTTGAAATCAATACACAAGTCAACACACTCAAAACTCTCTTTCACTCTCACGGTTTTTACAAGCCATTTTCTCTCCCTCTCTTTGCCTCTCAATTGCCGAGAGTTGCATGAAGAAATAGAAAGATTTGTGGCAAAATTTTCAATGATGCTAGCACATCCAAGGGGTCTCACAAAGGTGATAGGGAAACCCATTCATGAGCATGGAATCACACTTAAAGCTTGGAGCTTGAAGGAGCACAAATGAAGGGGTTGACCGAAACACATGGAGCACAAAGAAGGACCTTAGCCAAGAGTTTCAAGGATGATTTTTTGTTGTTCTTTGCATCACAAAAGCCGATCAAGTGAGTATTCCGCAACTTTACTTTGATATATTCGCACTTTTCATCGCTTAATTGATCTTGGTTTGACCTATAAAACCCAACAATGGTATCAGAGCCTTGATTAAACATGAAATTGAATTAGGGTAAAATTTGGGTAAAATTGATTTGAGCATGATTTGGTGAAATTGATTGTTTGAATATGCTTGAATGATGATAACTTGGAGTTATATGTGATAAATTTGATGAAAATTGAATTGGATCAAATTTTCCCCAATTTTTTGGCTTGGCCGAAAGTTGTAGGTACCCTAATGTCATGGTAATTTTTGTTCTTTTGATCATTGGATGAGTTGAAAGACTTGGGAAATGTTGATTTGAGATTCAATTGGATTGAAATCGGAATTGGACATTAAATCCCCAAATTGCAGTGAGCTATAAGCATGGAAATGAGATGATTTTTTGATTCAATAATGTTGGACATGTGTTGATGAAGATTAGCATGATTAATTAATGTAATTGGTATATTGGAAATGTTAATTTGACTAATTAATTATGGCTAATGCACTTTAGTTAATTAAATTGTGAAATTTAGAATTTTGGAATTTAATTAGTTGGGCTAAATTTGGAATTGGGCTAATAAAGTTGTATTTGGGCTTAATGGGCTTGGTTGGACCAAGTTTGGTTTAGGTTAATTGGTTGGATCCAATTGGGCCTAAAACCATTTCCATAAAGTCCAAATATGATTAAATGGGCCTTTAATATTTTAATTGGGCCTAAATTGATTTTTGGCAAAAGGGTGATTCCTTATTGGGCTTTGGTTGCCAAAGTCCATGCCTTATAAATTAATTGAAAGCCCATTGGACTTTAATTAAATTGGATGTTAATTGGGCTTTGAGACCCGTAAATATTAGATTTAGAATCTAAGTCGCAAAGGCTCATTAATAAAGTGTAATTATTTAATTTGGAATTAAATAAAGAATTAGTATTGAATACAAATTAAATTGGATTTAATATTGTAGTTTGATGTAATTCAAGAATTCATACTTTGAGTACTTATTCTTAAACGAGTCAGACTCGCGCAAATCAAATCGTTGTTTGAACATTGGATGGTCATTAATTTCAGATTAATTAATTGGATTAGATTGATTGATAACATGCTTTGTGTGAATACATGGATGTGATGTATGAATAATGTATATCAGATGGATATTAGATGGGTGAGGGCAATTTTGGAAATTGTTGTAATAAATTTAGAATTTATTAAATTGGACCTGCGTGTCCAGCCTATTACCTATTGACTCTTTGTATTTCTCTTCTCACATATTCCCCTCAATGTAAATGAGGTTTCTTTAGAAGTGTTATGTAATTGGGTAGAAGTAAGAATTGTGCTAGCGGGAGAGAGGAAATGGAGAGATTTGTTCTAGGAACAAAGTTGTTTTAAATATCCATCCGCATATCATTATTAATTTATTTATCGCGCCTTATTATGCTTTTAGAATGCATGTTTAAGGGTGTATGATGAGACCTAATCAAATATAATTAATTGGTTGCCAATTATGCGAAAAACCCTCAATAAATATTAAGCGTTTTTTTCCTTCCATTAAATGATTCATTCTCAAGATCCAAGATTGGCACTGGTTTGTTGGCCAAAGTCAAGACCTTTTTCCATCGCGGATGTGTTTGAATCATGAAGGCTTTGTTCCATATCGCATGTCTTGTCCAAGTTGGACTAATATTTAATCGTTGTTTTAATTAAACAGTTGGACTGTATTCAAACTACTTCAAATTATAGTTGATTATATAATTGGATTATAATAATCAATATATTTGAATTTAACCAATCAAATTATAGTTGATTATATAGTTAGACTATAATAATCATTATATTTAATAGTACCTGAAATCGTTGATTGGATAGTTGGACTATAGCAGTCAAGATAACTGAAAGATTAGTGTTTAAAACATAATCCTGGGAGAAAATGTCATTAAACGACTTTAATTTTCAGATTGGAATAGAACCTCAGGATAGTCCTGGGAACTAATAAGTTACTCTATTTGATAGAGAAACCTCTTGGGCCTAAACCCGGAGTTGAGCAAATAGTAGAACATGATCTTTGGAAGATTCATGTAATGATAACTTTAGTGCTCAATCCTTTATACTTACCGCAATGACATTTTAATTTCGTCGTCAGAATTAAGGATTAGATCCTCGAACCATGATGATGAAATTAAAGATCTTCATAGATTTATTCTTAATCTTAGAAGTACAAATTGCATAAGAAGCTCTTTCGATCGCGTATGTCAGAGGGTACATCTGTCGAGCACTAGGTGTCGCAGATGATTGCTGACATCGATTAGCTAGGTTAGCTAGGCATTACCTACGTGGCCGAGACTACCAAAGATTTGATCTTATAGTCTTTACCCAAAAGCTGGGGCAGGTTCATTATGAACCAAGAGTAAACTCTTGGAGAGTTAATGGCTATGCTCAAGGTGGCAGAGCCAAAGCTTCTAAAAGGGGCAAAGGAAAAATCATCACAGTCTTCTGGGAAGACAAAAGACATATCCCAGAATGTCTGCCTAAACTGTGGCAAACAGGGTCACTGGTAGTGTGACTGCCGTATGGACAAGGCAGACATGAAGGAAAAGAAGCTGGGCAAGGCTCCGACTTCAAGTATGTTTGTCATAAACATGTTCGCTATTAGTTTCAAAATTGGATTTTGATACTAGATGTGGTACATAAATATATGTACTGATGTGCGGAATCTGCTGATTAGCAGGATACTGACTTCAGTTGAGATTGATCTGCGAATTGGAAACGGGACAACAGTCGTTGTTTTAACTGTAGAATCCTAAGTTTAGGAACTACCCTTTGGGTGTGTACTTAAATTAGGAAACTGTTATGATGTACCTAGTTTGACTAGAACATTATCTCTATATCAAAGTATAACTCGTTGCGAGTATACCTTTATATTCTAGAACACTAAAATGTTTTATTTTATAAAGATGATATTGAGATAAACACATTAGATGTGAATAACAGTATTTATATTTTGAATATAAATGAATCTCAAACGTATAACATGACAAACAAATAGCTTAAACTGATTTAATCAGATATGAGACTTATTTGTGGCATTGTTGTCTGGGACACATTAAACAAGACTCGTATATCCACACTTTTGAAGAGTGGATACTAGGACATATTTGATTTTATGCAAATGATGTCTACGAATCTAGTTTATTAGGCAAAGTGCCTAAAACACATTTTACTTGGTAAAAGTGCAAGTGCCATCGATCTGTTAGCCCTCGTTCATAGTGACGTAAGTGGGCCCATGTCTAGCTAGGCTAGAGGTGGATATGAACGCTTCGTAACCTTTACGGATGTGGCATCGCGTTATGGTTATGTGTTTCTTTTGAAACACCAATCAGAAATTTTTGATAAATTCAAATAGTTTCGACACGAAGTAAACAGACAGATCGGCTAAAGTATAAAACCGTCACGGTTAGACCGTGGTGTAGAATAGTTAAGTAATAAGTTTCTCAACTATTTGAAAGAGTATAGCATTCTTCATAGTGGACTCCTCCCGGAACACCTCAATTTGATGGTGTGTCCGAACGGAGAAACCGAATTTTGTTAGACATAATAAGGTTAATCATGAGTCACTCTGAGCTACCATTTTCCTTCTAGGGATACACATTTAAAAGGGGCAAAGGAAAAATCATCACAGTCTTCTGGGAAGACAAAAGACATATCCCAGAATGTCTGCCTAAACTGTGGCAAACAGGGTCATTGGTAGTGTGACTGCCGTATGGACAAGACATACATGAAGGAAAAGAAGTGGGGCAAGGCTCCGGCTTCAAATATGTTTGTCATAAACATGTTCGCTATTAGTTTCAAAATTGGATTTTGATACTAGATGTGGTACATAAATATATGTACTGATGTGCGGAATCTGCTGATTAGCAGGATACTGACTTCAGTTGAGATTGATCTGCGAATTGGAAATGGGACAACAGTCGTTCACGGTTAGACCGTGATGGAGAATACTTAAGCAATAAGTTTCTCAACTATTTGAAAGAGTATATCATTCTTTCATAGTGGACTCCTCCCGGAACACCTCAATTTGATGGTGTGTCCGAACAGAGAAACTGAATTTTGTTAGACATAATAAGGTTAATCATGAGTCGCTCTGAGCTACCATTTTCCTTCTAGGGATACACATTTAACAGTGCAATACTTATTTTGAATAAGGTTCCATGAAAAATCTGTTTGACAGACTTCATATTAGATATGAACAGGAAAGAAATCGGGTTTTCTTATTCCTGAAGATTTGGGAATGCTGGGCATATATTTGGACGATACCAAACAAGAACCTAAATCGGATAAGTGCCTAATTTGTAGGTTATCCTAGGATACCAAATTATAGTACTTATACAACTCACTAGAGAACAATGTAATTGTTGCTCGCCATGCAGTTTTCCTAAGAAGAATACCTATATGTAGTGGTAAGTGGGAGGAAAGTAAAACTCGATGAAAATCGGAGTAATACTATTCTAGGCACCGATTCCTTAATGGAACACAAATAGTTCATCAGGGATGAAACTATACCAATAATCTTCGAATACACAAGAACCCCGCGTAAGTCGGAGAGAGTCATAAAATAACTTGGGAGGTATGAGTTTCTGATCTCACCTCATGAAGATGTCAATCTTATTGAGGAACACGAACCGACTACGTATGAGGAAGTGATACAAGATATCGACTCCCTATCATAGCAAAGTGCCATGATATCCGAAATGGATTCCATGTATACCAACCAAGTTTAGACACTGGTTGATGTACCAGAAGGCATTGTGCCTATTGGTACTATATAAGTCTTCAAGGAAGACATACATGGATGGAAACATACCAACGTACTAAGCTAGGCTTGTAGCGAAAAAGGTATCGTTATCAACATTGTGTCGATTACGACATAATCTTTTACCTGTTGCCATGGTTAAATCCATTTGGATAATGCTTGCTAATAATACATGTTTCATTTATGAAATATGGCAGCTGAACGTCAAAATCGCTTTCATTAAACGGAAATCTTTTGGAGGATGTTTAACAACATCCTGACGATTTTGTCGTACCAAAACGAGCAAACAAGGTTTGCAAGTTATTCGATCCATTTATGGATTGAAGCAAGCATATCGTTCTTGGAATTATCGTTTTGATGTAATCATAATGATATATGATTTAATTCAAAAACAAAAATAATTCTTGTGGTGTATAAGGAGGTTAGTGGGAGAGCACTGGCAATGATTGTCCAAAATAATGATGACATGTCATTTCTTGGAAATGACATTCCCATAATATAATCGGTGAAAGCTTGGCTTTCATGAAAATTCTCCATAGAATACTTGGGAGAGACAACCTTTATTCTAGGAATATGGATCTACTGGGATAGATCTAAAAGTTGTTGGCACTCTTCGAGATCTCGTACATTAAAAAAAAAAATGTACGCGACCTGATGTCTCATATGCTTTGAGCATATGGAGTCACAATCAGGCCAATCCAAGTGATAGTCATTGGATTGATGTTAAGAACATCCTTATGTATCTTAGATGATCTAAAGATGCTTTCTTAAGTTATGGAGAAAGAGAACTTGAAGTGACTGAGTTCACTACTGCAAGTTTCCTAACCGATAAAAAACGACTATAAGTCGTAATAACGGTACTATATAGTTTGAATAACGGAACAGTGAGCTGGAAATCTTCCAAGCAAGATACTGTTGTCGAATAAATAACAAAAGCGGAATATTGATGCAGCTGAGGCAACAATAGAAGCACTTTGGATCTTTATAATCCTAATTGGATTAGGAGTAGTTCTGTTAGCAGCTGAGTTAGGCTACAGCACATGCTAAAGAATTAATGGTCTCATCAACGATCCAAGTATATACTTTAACTATTCATCTGATTCGTTCGGATAATACATTATGGCGATGTGATGATCGAATAAATCGCATCAGAAGATAATTTTTCAAATCCGCTGACGAAAGCATTTTTCTTTGCAGAAGTTTGAGCCAACCGTACATAGTTCAAGTGTAGGACACTTGAGTGATTGGCTATAGGCCAAGTGGGATATTGTTGGACAATTATGACCCATAGCATCACTATTTGTACAGAACATGGTGTTGTTGTACAAATTAATTATGTGACAAAGGAAATTGCTCTTTTATCATTTGTAATTGGATTACCAAGATACATAAATGATAAAAGTCCATATGATTAGTTCCGGATTGATAAGATATGAGACAGTATCAATCCATGAAGGTTTAATCATTAAAACATCCATAGTCGGAGTATTATCGAGATTGGACATCGATAATGCGGAATAGACTAGTATTGTACTTGTGTGCGTTGTGGGAGTATAACGACATAGTTCTCATATATTTAAGTATGGATACTTATGCAAGTGTAATAGGAGGTTGTGTTTATCGATGGTACGGAAACAGCTTCGCTCTCTGGATAGACCCCTCGGAATTCCATTGGTAGTATGACTATGTGTCTATGGAAGTCCGAATTAGGGTAGGTGTATTTGGTCTTAACCTGAGACTTCCACCGCTAATACTTGCGACAATCAATATACTTTGGTTTTGGTCGTCCAGGGCTTTAACCGGTTCTGTGTACGCCTCTTCTGGGTATATTGAGAATCGTAGTGTATTGGGTGTGATGTCAAGATGGAAGTATCACTCCAGTCATATGGAGATGATGATCACGCAGGATACGGAACTAGTACTCTTTAGTACTGCAGTCATCGGGATAATATGACTAGGTCATGATTATCCGATTATAGAGACTAGTTATCAGAGATCCGATATGTGCTTCGTACGGGGCATACACAATTCCAGCCCCAGGTCTATTATGTGACATCCGATACTGGATCGAAATACGCAATACTACGTATACTACGCCTGATATAGATTACATATTCCTTTAAGAATATTTCTGGAGAATTGGGTAGGCCACGGTGCTTTGCTAGAAGCCAACCATGTCTTGTAAATCGGAAAAAACGTAGTACTAGGTACGTACGTATTCAGATAGTCCAACGACCGGATTTACTGCCAACATATCCGGGGATCTCATGGGTCGCTTCCCGAAGATTCACCGATGATGTATGAATCAGACATAATTAATCTAGGATTAATTATAAGAGAGAGAAAATTAATCTAGGATTAATTACAGAGATGTTTTATCTGGGATAAAATATTATTTAAAGAGAGAGAACCATTAATTTGGAATTAATCGATAATAATATATTCGATATATTAAACGAAATTAGATTTCGACGTGGAATTAAAATTGATTTTAATTCGGGCGAACGAGTTAATTTAGATTAATTCGCTAGCGACGTGAATAGTAATTTTGCTAGGCATAATTATTTAATTAAATTTGATTTAATTACGTCGCAACGGAAAATTCGTTAATTCGGAATTAGCGAACCGAGCCCGAGAGTGTTTGCGGGCCCACTCCATTTCGAATCAAGTGGGGCCCATGTAACATCAGTTGTCACATTCACTTGTCACTTATTACTTTTGGTTGGGTTTTGGTGAGAATGATGATAGCTTGTAATTCACTCAAGTTGATGGCATGAATGACTAATACCAAATATTTGGTATATCATTTTAATTGATTTTTGAAATCAATACACAAGTCAACACACTCAAAACTCTCTTTCACTCTCACGGTTTTTACAAGCCATTTTCTCTCCCTCTCTTTGCCTCTCAATTGCCGAGTTTGCATGAAGAAATAGAAAGATTTGTGGCAAATTTTTCAATGATGCTAGCACATCCAAGGGGTCTCACAAAGGTGATAGGGAAACCCATTCATGAGCATGGAATCACACTTAAAGTTTGGAGCTTGAAGGAGCACAAATGAAGGGGTTGACCGAAACACATGGAGCACAAAGAAGGACCTTGGCCGAGAGTTTCAAGGAGGATTTTTTTATTGTTCTTCGCATCACAAAAGCCGTCAAAGTGAGTATTCCGCAACTTTACTTTGATGTATTCACACTTTTCAATCGCTTAAATGATCTTGGTTTGACCTAGAAAACCCAACAACCCAACCATATTAAAGTGTGGATCTGAGGTGTTTTGTGTGTGTTTCAGTGTCTCGAGCGGAGGAGGTTTCCTTTGTGCAAAATGAAGAAACTGACCCGGAGATTTAACGAAGCTATACCCGACCAGGTTAAAGCAGCATGATGTATGCCATACATGAAAATGAGTGCATCTAAAAGACTAATGATGAAAGAAGTAAAACAATGATTCACATGAGGCTGTAAGTTCTATCAGCCGTCATAGGCCGGTGCAGAGGCAGAGTAGCTGGCTTGTAGGTTTTGTTAAAAAGGAGCGATGGATGCAGTGATTTTGAGGGGTAATGATGATTACGTGATGTAACGTGACATCAAGGTTGGTTGTAAAGAGTTTTTAAGAACCTATATAAAAGGGATTGAAGTCATTTTAGAAGGGATCTTATTTTTATTTATTTATTCTGATTCTGATGCATTTGGGTTGTATTATGATTACATTAATTTGAGAGCAAAAGTACTAAAAGATGCTAGTGATAAAGAAAAAAATGAGTTGTGTACCCAGCCACATTATGAAAAGTAGATCGAGCTATCCTTACCCGATGAGTTTATTAGGATTGTAAATGTAATTCCCTTGTTAGATGCTCGAGTTGGTATTTACCTACCCCACACCCGAGGTCAATAAAATCTATCCCCTTTTCTTCAGTGGACGTAGATTTGAGCCACTCTCCGTCGAACTATGTTAAACCTTGTCTATGTTTGATTGTTTGTCTCTTGCAAGTTTGTGTGGTTCCCAAAACCAAACAAATTCACTAATTAGAGGAGGTTTGTTTGAGGGATAATTCCTAATCTTGCCATTGGAACGAAAAACTACTGTCAACAGTTGACGCCGTCTATGAGGATAAGGTGCAAAAAGCAAAAAACATAATAAGGCGATGGCAGGAGATGGAAACCACAGAGTTAGGGAAACATCGGCAAATGAGTGGGCGTAGAAGTTAGGATAAGGCTTGATATTGGAACGAGAGTACAAAGATGCTTTCTAGCAACTCAAAGAGTACCTGACCGACCTACACTTCTGGCTAAGCCAAGTCCAGGTGATAAACTTATGTTCTTAATTATTTTATCACATACTATTAAGTTCAGTTTTAGTACAAGAAATTAGACGAGGTACATACATTCGTCTTGTGAAGTGGTCGACAGAGCTAAGTGAATATGATATCTGTAATATTCATCGGGTATCTATCGAGGAGCAGGCTTTGGCTGATCTTGTGACATAATCCACAAAACCACGGGTGTTGGTGGTCAGGGAATAAGACAAAAGATGAGAGGTGTATGTGGATGGGTCGATAAGTTCACAAAATTATGGGGTGATATTATCATTGGTAGTTGGCGCGATGAGGAGATAAGCTAGGCGTGGAGGAGAAATATTATCTGTCGGTTCGGGGTCCCGGACCACTATAACAGACAATGGGAAGCAATTCGACAGCATAGGTTTCAAACATATCGGGTGCCTATTATTTGGAACAGTTGGATGGCACTAGGCTCTATAAAATGCGAGAATGTTGAGGAATTACTACCAGTAGAGCCTCTCTTTTAAGGGCCACAAGAATTGTAAGACGGGCAAACGCACAATTGGTAGTTTTCTAGAATATAGATAAAGCTTTCATATTAGTAATAACGACTTGTACTATATATACTTGTTGATTATTAAAATAGGAAAGAATTATTTGATATTTTAGATAAATATTTAGCAAAGGTCGAGAAGCTTTTGATTGCCAAAGGTGAAAATCACGGTACGAGAAATGCACTCGTAACATTCACAATAACAAATGTCACGGCATGAGAATCAGGACCCTTATGGATTTACGTCCTTAGCACATTCATCTGATCGATGGAGTTCCTGGTGGGCTATATTGGGCGAGAATCCCATTTTTTCCTTAAATAACTTCTGAATTCGTCACTCATAAATTCACCATCTCGATCTGATCGAAGGCACTTGATGAATTTACTGGTTTGTTTTTCTACTTCATTTCAAATATTTTGAATTTAGCAAATGTTTTCCAATTATATCTCATCAAATAGACATATCCATATTTTGACTTATCATTCATGAAAGTCACAAAGTATGTTGAATCATCATGAGCGGCATGATTTAATGGACCACACACATCACTGTGTATTAGCTCTAATAAATCTTCAGCACGGTGTCCAACACCAAGAAATGAGGCTTTTGTCATTTTCCATTGGTTACATGACTCACAAATCGGATAAGGATCTAAAGTAAGATTTTCAATCAAACCATCCTTAACCAATTTTGATAGACATTTAACACCTATGTGGCCCATCTCATATGCTATAATTCAATATTATTTAATTCAAATCTTTTACTTGTATTTTCCTCTACATTAAAGACATCTCTATATATTTTCAAAATATAATGACCATTAGATAAAGAACATTCACATATCAAATAGTTGTCTTTATCATTTAAACATAAATCACCATCTTTAATATTTATTTTATATCTATCTTTATCCAATATCGGTAATGATAATATTTGTCTGATAATAGAGGGTACATAATAACATTCATGTAAAATTAATTTACATTTATTAGGTAGATCTTGAACAACTGTTCATATGGTCTTGACATCCAATGTCTCGCAATTCCCAACTCTAACTAGATCTTCCCTTTGTTCAGCCTTCTTTTAACCCTCATGACCTCCATGAAGTTGCAAAAATGAGTAGGACTGCCGGTGTCTAACACCCATCCACTATTTGCATCTAAGGCTAATGAGATGTCAATAATAGGAAAAATACAAAACGTACATGAGGGTTCTGCCTTTCCTTTCAGCTCTGGATAATCTTTCTTCCAGTGTCCAGACTTCTTGCAGTGTAGACATTCATCACGACCTACATGTGGTCTTGCAGCTTTGTGCTTCTTGGAGTTTTTCTTTGATATCTTTTTCTTTCCTATTTTGATTTTCTTTGACTTTCTAGAAGTCTTTGAAGAGCTTGCTCCACCATGCAGCTACAAAGTGAGATTGCATTTCTTCAAATCATGCTCCGCTGTGCATAACATGTTATGAAGTTCTTCATAACTGGCTTGCATCAAATGCATATGAAAGTTTAACACAAAGCCATCATAATTACCAGACAAAGAAGACATAATCAAATTATGGCCTAGCCATTCATCATCACAATGCCATGTCGTTCCAAATATCGGATCTGGTCGATCATGTTCAAAATATGAATGTTGACCGCTCCTCCATCCTTGAGTGTAGTGTGGAACAATTCCTTAGATCTCTGATATATTTCAATTTATTGATTTGCTTCGAACAACTCCTTGAGTGTTCTCATAATACTCCAAACATCAGGTACCTCTATGTACTGTTTGAGCAAATCTGGAACCATCGACCTAAAATGTATGATTTCTCCCTTAGGTTATCATACTTTCATTTTTCAAAAGTTTTTCGCTCTTCGGGAGTGGAATCATGATCGATTTCAACATGTAATTGATTGATCATCACATAGCTCAACTTTTCGAACTCCAAGACAAAGCATATGTTCATTTCCCATTTAAAATAGTTCTCGGTTCCTTTTAACTTATTAGAATCCAAAAGGCGCGTTAATGGATTTGCGGCAACCATCTACAAGATAATAAATAAACATTAGCATAATATTTTTCATTTCAATATAAAAACACTAATACGATTATGAATTTTAATCTATTAGTGCATTCCGAAAATCTTTCAAAAATAGAAATTTGACTATCAAAATTTCATATCGGAAAGTAGATCCCATGACATTTACTCCAACCTCACAATAATGACGGTCTTGGCCTTCATAAACTCATTGGGTAGACTTCCAAGGTCAATCACATTCATGTGACTCATAAGTTTGGTCATGAACCGTTTCTTATCCTCACAATAATGACGGTATTGGATTAAGACGTGTTACGAGTGTATACTTGTTAATGTGCACTAATGAGCTTCGTGAAATTTGAACATTAACCTGAAACGAAACAAACCACTCAAGTCAAAAACCTTTACCAATGAGAAAACCCTTTGGGATTGGAAAGAACTCCTTATTGATAAATCGTTTTCCTAAAATTAATAGCCATATTTACCAAATACAATCAATTTTTATATCATTATATTTTTTTCACACACAACAACTGTGGCATAAAAACCAGATCGCCATAATATCAAACGGACCGTTAGATACTTATATAGTGGTGACTGAATATAAGGATTTGAAATGTGTGTATCATTTCAATTATAGGGCAATCTTGGCATCCTACTTAATTAGTTGGTCAGGGACCACGTTTCTTGCTAAAATATTCCAATTAAATTTAACAATTTCCAGTGAATAATCCATGAAACAAACAATGGAATCAAGCAACAGTGAGACCTCCATGGACTTGGATACATTTTGCTTTGCAAAGAGACCCCCCCTCCCATTTTTGTTTCTTTGGCATTATTGATTTGATTGTGCAACAAAGAGTTGAAGAATAGCACATGAATAACATGCCACGTTGGCATCAATGGTGGTGATGGGGTAAGATGACCCATCTTTGTTACTAATGAAGGGTGGCAAAGTGACGGTATGGCCATGCAACTTTGTCTCTCCCTCATCATCTTATGTCCCTGAGCTCCCACTCCATTGTTGGTCCCATCTGCCCCTTCGTTGCATTTACTCCCCCCATCTCTTATTTGATGCATGAGTGTTCCTCGTGGTTTTGGTTTTTATTGTATGAATGATAATTAAATAAAGGGAAATTACCTAGTGGTGGTCACGGTTCCGGTTCGGAACCGGAACCAAACCAGTTGGAATTGGACGGTTCCGGTTCCAACTTGTTCCGAAACTGGAATCCGAATCGAAAATTTTCGGTTCGGAATGAAACAAGAACCAAATCGGAACCGTTCGATTTGGTTCCGGCTCCTGGTTCTGGTTCTACATAAGTGTGGAACCGGGAATCGGCCCGGAACCGAATCGGACCGGTGGCTACTTCTAAAATTACCATCCGTCCACCTTAAATTAGATAAAAATTCGAAAATATTACAATATTTTCGACTTTATCACATGAAGTGCAAAACTAATATAAGTGCATGTTCGTTTTATGGGACTAGCAATAATCCTTGACTCGATCGAGGTCTTATGGGATAATCAAGATGAGTTCTTGACAGGTCAGCTTGCGACAACCACTTGGTGCAGCTCCTCACGTCCAGTTGTCATTTAGTACGAGACTCGGCTTTACCAAGTGTATAAGTAAATAAAATTGTGCCCTAGTTAAAAGCCTAAAAGTTTAAGCTTTTGGCTCAGTGATAGCACTTGATCCTTCAGAGGAGATATGATGAAACCAATGGTGTGAACTTAAGATCTTGACACTATCAAGTCAGCAAAACTACCTTACCACAAACTTAAATCGTAGAACAATAATATTTTATAAAATTAATGACATGTATTAAGAAGAGTAACATGATTTAGTACTGAATTGAGTTTGTGCTGAACACATGAGTCTCATTTATCTCTTAGTGATCCAATACTCAGCGTTTGATCCTAATTCTTAATAGGGACTGCTAGCTTGAGGCTCTAAGGGCGGAAGTGAGCAAGCTTCTAGAGAATAGGAACATCCGTTTGTAACCTTTTTCCTTTTCTCTTTCTAACCAAAAAAAGGGCTGCCATATGCTTAATTTTAATGGACAAATATTATCAACTATCAAGCATCTGAAGCTATGTTCTTATTATTAGATTACTGAACTAGCAATTAATTGTACATACTACATACGTTGTTCTTTGTTTAAGCTTCCACATAAAAAATACAAACATACTTAATAAAGACTAAAGAACAAAATGAATGGAAGAAGAAAGCAAACAACATGAAACACTATTTGAATATCTATTTCATAGTCTCTTCTAACAAGAGATTGATGACCAAACTGAACAGACAGGAAATTACAAATTTTAATACATTTCATAAGGCAACTCCATGACTCCATATCTAGCATTGGATTTTGTGTGTGAAAGTAAAATTGAGGCACAAGGACAAGAAATGGAGATCCTTAGTAGAAACACATGGGTGGGACCACGATTGTTGTAGTATATGTTTTGATTGGAAAATATGAGTAACCACCGATCCATTAATTAACAAGATATTTTCCTCTTTAAAAAGTATAGGATTGTCCAACTCTAAAGTCCTGGGCCCTCAAGATTTTATTCTTAGTATGGACTTAAACCTTGAAGGGTCATATTAAGAATAAAATCTTGAGGTGTCCAGACTTCGGAGTTTAGTCACCCTAAATCTTGAGAGAGAAGCTAACTAATTGGTCTGTTGCTACTTGCTTGCTATTTGGTCTCAAATTCATAGAGCCATGGTCATATGTTCCCAAACGAAGCTCTCTCTATAATGTGTGTATATATATATATATTTTCCCTCTAAATTTGGGACCCTCAAATTGATTAAAAAGTGAGAGGGAGTGGGAACAAAGGAGGCCCCCGAATATCTTCAATTTGGTTTTCAAGTTTCATCACCCAAACACCTGCATGTTCTCTTAAAGAACCCTATTTTATCCCATATGATACCTCCATTTATTGCTCCTTTTCCTCTGCTTCTCTCAGTACAAATACCAGAAACCTAACTCTGAACTAACATCATTCAACTGCAAGTCTTAAACTCTTTGATCTATCTCATCATCATCATCATCATCATGTCTTCTATTACCGTTTTGTTTCTCTTGTGTCTTTCTGTGCATGCATGTAATGCTCGCAGTCTAAAAGATAGTGCTGGCAAACAAGGGCAATATCTCTTCAACAAGGTCATTTTACTTTCATTGAGTCATTAGCTATAGTTTCATAAGTACTATATATTTATATATTTATTTTTTTAACTTTGAGTGTTTGTGTAGGATGCCGATAAAGATAATCTATATGAGACTCAAATTCATCAAATAGAGATGCTGGGACATACAGTATTGTTAACGGAAGTTAAAAAAGAAATTGATGAAAACACTATGAGGGAAGAGGAATCGAAGCCTTTCCTTAAGGAAGAAGCTGCCTCGAAAAGTGCAACTTCAGGTTCTGATCAAATCTAACTACCATATCTCAACTTGTATTTCAATATTCACCATCAAGTATGGACCAATTAATTATCTTTAAATTCGGCGCTAGAGTATTTTTTTCCTCACATATTGTGATTGATATAACTTGTTGAAAAAAAATTTATATTTAACTAAATTTTAACCGGTTTATTATTATAAATAAACACATGACATAAGATTACAAAAAATTCAACACAAACCCGACTCAACACTAAATCTCAATTCCATTAAATTCACATAAGATTATATTATTCGAGGTGTCTAAAGACTATTCGAAGGTTGTAATATTAATGAGTAGACAAATAGATGCATGTCGATATTATTTTATCCTGTCAATTTTTCTTACTGGCAATAAATTACGATGTTAACTTGCAATTTTATATGTGCAGGAAATCATATTATCGTACCT
>SKCR01043910.1:0-34145 GCA_019454045.1 Zanthoxylum bungeanum
TGTGTTTCTTGATGATGCTCGGAGAAATGGGTTCGTGTCAAAACATATGAAAGAACTCCTATTCACTGCCAGAACTGCTCCGGATCTAATAGACCAACTCATAGCCTATGAACCACAAGTTGACCCTATCCTTTCAAAGATAAATTGGTCCGAGGACGATCATGGTAAGAGGCGTCGGATTAATCTGGATCTTAACCTTTAATTTCCTGTAGATTTTCAGCTAACCAGGTACAACCTTCTTAACTCTCCTTTTACTGTTTAAGACATTAGGGACAATGTCTCATTTAGTTTTGGGGAGGAATAGTTGATCAGTACCTTGTTTTTTTTTAGTTTGTGTGTTATTTTTATTTTTAGTCCAAAATTTTTCGAAAAATACAAAAAAAATTTGGAAAATTTTCAAAAATTACAAAAACTTTTGTTGTTTTTGTTTTTATTCTGACTAAAAAGTGTGAAATTGGTGAGAGATAGCTGAGTAACGAGTTTCCACTCATGATACGTATCTCAAACCTATTTCGAAACAAGTTAATTTTTGTTTATTTCATTTTGAATTATTTAATTTGTGAATTCTCCTTAAAACTGACTAAAAAGGAATCTTCATATGTTTAGTTAGCAGATATTATCAACATATATAGTAACATACGGACATGAGCTAAATTGAAAAGTTTGTAATATTCAGTGCTCTAGTTTAATTGGAGGAAGCATCTCAAAAAGCAATGGAGTAAAACAAAAAAACAAAAAAACAAAACGTCTGAGATCCGAGTTATTAAGTCTGTAAGGATGTTTTAACACCTAGTGCCCTAAAGCCAACTGGTTTGGGAGTCACTGGCCCAAAGCTCGTTACATGGATCAAAGATGCTGCAAAAATATATATATCTGAAGTCTGGGTAATTAAGTCTGTAGGGGTGTCTTAACACCTGGTGCCCTAAAGCCAACTGGTTTGGGAGCCACCGACCCAACACTCGCTACATAGATGGAAGATATTGTATATAAATAAAAAATAAAAAAGAAAAAAATCAAAGAAAAAATCAGAAAAATGAGAAAAATTATTCCATTGCTACCAGAAGGTGTTAAATCTGATAGAACTTTAGGACAAAAATATTACTCTCTTATCAACTGCACTTATGACTGTTTGGGAAAAAATGAGATGTTTAATATTTTGTTGGCTGTGTATATGAAGAATGGTAAAAATAATCGGAGAATTTACTTATTCTGTAATTTAGAATGAAACAAAACAACTATTGACTTGGAGTAGAAGTTTCACCTGATTAGTCACTAACATCTTTATTCTCTTTTCGCTTCTTCTTTTGCTTTTTTTGCTTTTTGTGCATTAGTTTTACTACCTTTTTACTTTTGAAAATGTTGTGGGTATCATTGCTGTAAACCCTCACGAGACTACAACTCGTCCACTAGGACACCTAGGGGTTAAAGGCTTGTGCATATGCTAAATGCAACGTGATGAAAGTGGCTTAGTTTATTATTTAATTTATGATGTTTTGCTCGAGGACTAGCAAAATGTTAGGTTTGGGGGTGTGATGAGCGGAAAATTTATCAATACCGCCCCTTTTACTTAATATTTGTTTAGTTTCTCGGGTTTGATGAACGTTTTGATGTGTTTTAGTTTATTTTACAGATAAATAATATTGGGACTTAATGAAATCATTTAGGACGAAATATGGGTCAAATAAGGGCAATTATTGGACTTGATATTTTAATTTTGGAGATTGGAAACTTGAAAGGGCGTTTTGACGAAGTGCAGTTTTGGAAATTCCAGTTTTGCGCATCTGTCGTATTTTGAGCATAACGTTTTACTCAGATATCGGATTGAGCTAATTCAAGTTCCTGATTAAAGAAGACTCAAATATCTACAACTTTGAAAGACAAAATAATTTCTAATTCTGAAGATTTCATGCCCGAAATTGATGAACCATCCAGAAGTGTGTAGTGTGTAATTATTAAAGTCACTTTCAATCATTTTCAAAGCAAAAAATAAATTATAAAAATTATCAAATCATCACCAAACATGATAAGAGATAGTGGAGCAATTAATAATGGATTTGGTGGAGCAATTAATAATTGATTTGGTGGATGATTTGATGGAGGCAAAATTTTGCCTATAAATACCAAGCCATTTCATTTGTAAAATTCATACTTTCTTCTAAGGAATTCCTTAAGAATACTAAGAAGATTGTATCTTGTTTGTTTATTTATAGCTTTCAGTAATTAATTTCCGATTTCGCACTTCTTTTCTTTACTTTTCAGTTTTTACTTTCCGCAATTTACTTTTACGCACAGTACTTTTCTTTCTTTAATTTTCAATTTTTACTTTTCAGTAATGAGGAGGTAACTCCCCTTTGCTGGGGTAAAAGGTAAAACTTTTATGACTAATATTTAGATTAATCTCCCTTAATTATAATATATAAACTAGTTAAAACCTGACTTAACGAGGATACCGCCATATTGGTCGGTTGGTAATTATTTAAATTGGTTTTAACTTGACTAAACTGGATACCGCCTGATTGGTCGGTTGGTAATTAATTATTAATTTGACTTAATCTGGATACCGCCTATATAGCTGGTTGGTAATTATCATGCAAAGTTAATATATTATATTAAGGGAGATATCTAAAATAGAAGTAATAAAAGCAGATCCTTTTACCTCAACATTTTCTTTTTATGTACTTTTACTTTATTTACTTTTCAGCAATTTACTTTCAGCATTTACTTTTCAGCAATTTACTTTTCTGTAATTTACTTTCAGCAATTTACTTTCAGCATTTACTTTTCAGCAATTTACTTTTCAGCAATTTACTTTCAGCAATTTACTTTCAGCAATTTACTTTTCAGCATTTACTTTTCAGCATTTAATTTTCAGTATTTAATTTCAGCATTTACTTTCAGCATTTTACTTTTCAGCAATTTACTTTTCAGTATTTAATTTTTAGTATTTTACTTTATGTCTTTTATTTTATTTAAGTTTTTACTACCTGTAAATATGTGTCGTAACTAAGCCAGTTATCTGGGGTTGTGATGAAATCCAATATCACCGTTTATAAGGGGTTAAATTATAGTTTGGGTAATATAAATGTTTATTTATTGAGTCTTAATCCTAATGCTTTTTATTAACTGGCCATTAATAAAATTGAACTGGTAAATCTAAAATGAACTAGACATAGGGATTTTAGGTTTAAGACCTTAGACTTAATAGCCCACGATCTTCCTTGAGGATAGATAACCCTTTAATAGATTTCCTTACAGGATAGGAATATACCTGTCAGGCGGGGGTAGCCATAATTGGAACTTAAACTTAATGAATCCAGATAATTTGGTTGACATAGACATATGGTTCAATTGGGTTAAACTGGGTATTTGTGTCTGACCATCGACAGAGGCTTACACATTTTAGTGTTCCAGGTTAATAAATCAATATATTACCCAACTTTAAGATAACCACTTCATCTTTAAAATGATATTGGAAGAAATCACAACCCTAAATAGTTTTTAATATTAAATTTTCTTAAAATCTACTTTCGAACAATGTTATTTACTTGTTTTTAAATTTAGAATCGTCACCATTTCAAATCAATCAAACAACCTGTTAGATACTAGTAATCATTTGACCTCATAAAATTAATAGATTAGATATTAAGTCCTCGTGGGATCGATATTTTTATACTACTTGAACGATACGTGCGCTTGCGTTAACGTGTGTGTTTACGCCGGTCACGGAGCACTTAAGGCAAATCAAACCAGTGAAAACGGGGTTATCACGGAATACAGTTTAACAAAATTGTGAAGTTAAAAATTCAATTCAGTAGAGACGGCGGAGTAAGGAGTCAACTCTTGATACGCGTCCTAGTGGATATATTCGTCAAATGACTCGATTTTGCCAAAAAAAAAAGTGAAATGGTCCCTAAAAGAAATCACGGTAACATTGTTCCTTTATCCTTCTTTTGTTTTGTAATGTATTGGGGACAATGCTAGGTTTAGGTTTGGGGGTGAGGTTGTTTATGTTTATTTGTCTTCTCCGTCATTTTTTATTTTACTGCATGTTTTTATTCTCTGCATGTCGTGTGTTTTGCATGTTTTTTGTGTTTTAATTTCTTTGTATGCTTTAAAAAAAATGAAAAAAAATATAATCTAATGATGAGATTGTTTGTCCTAGTAAAAAGTTCTAGGAAAAAATAAATATTAATTTCACTTTTATCTTATACTTTGAGCCTAATATTTAGGTCAGACTCATATGCACTAAAAAATAGTTCTGTAGCATTTAGATAATTAGGAATTGACAAAGTGACTAGTTGAAATAATCAGTAGTTGATGAATGACCGTTTGCCTGAATATCTGTTTCCGTCTGCATTTATTTATGATGTGCGGTATGATGATGAAAAAAAAGAGAAAAAAAGAAAAAAAGAGAAAAAAAAAAAGAAAAAAATAAATAAAAGTTCTGACTTAGTAACCAGACATCTTGCCTCAGTAATCAGAGGTTGTTCGCGTCAAACGAGAGAACTTTTAACATCTGAGATCCGATTAATTAAGTCCGTAGGGGTGTTTTAACACATAGTGCCCTAAAGCCAACTGATTTGGGAGTCATTGGCCTAAAGCTTGCTACACGGATTAAAGATGTTACAAAAAAAAATCACATACCTCACTTTGCGCATATTGTAGTAGACAGAACAATTTTTGATAGTCAGGTTGGTTTGACCCATTAACTGCTGAGAATTGAGACAAACTTACCAAGTTAATAACTTAGAATCGAAGCTGTTTACAGAGCTTTTCACACACATACTCAGAGTCTGATTTAGATACTTTGTTCAAAGGAAAGGATTTTAGTTGTAGTTTGCATTTTGAAGGTTTTTTTTAACTTTGTTGCTAGACATTCTCTGAGGACATTGTATATATAACTATTATTTTCTTTTATTTTATTTCCATTTGTTTCATTTGTCTTTTTGTTTTATAGCTATTACAACTTGTCCACTAGGACACCTATGGATTTAAAGGCTTGTTGGATACACTAAATGCAACCGTGGTCCCTACGAAAGTGGCTTAGTTTAATTTAGTTTTAGTTGTTTATTTTATTTTATTTTGCTGTTTTGCTCGAGGACTAGCAAAATGTAGGTTTGGGGGTGTGATGAGCAGAAAATATATCACTATTTACCGCCTCTTTTACTTAATATTTTGTATAGTTTCTCAGGTTGTATGAACATTTTGATGTGTTTAAGTTTATTTTGCAGATAAAATAAAATCGGGACTCAATGGAATCCATCAGGATGAAATATGGAACAAATAAGGGTAAAATCTAGACTTGACATTTGGATTTTAGAGGTTGGAAAATTGAAATGGAGTTCTAACGAAGTACAATTTCGGAAATTTCAACTTTGCGTAATTTTCATATTTTGGCCAGAACTTTCTACTCCGATATCGGAGTGAAGTGATTCAAGTTCCAAAATAAAGAAGACTCAAAGATTTACAACCTTGAAGTTCATAATAATTTCGAATTCTGAAGTTTTCATGATCGAAATTGATAAAATATCCGTAAGTGTGCTATGTGTAATTATTAAAATCATTTTCAAAATAAATAAAAAATGAAAATTGTCAAACTTCCACAAAACATGCTTGCATGTTTGGTGGAGGATTTTGTGCCATGTTTTTTGCCATGTTTGGTGGAGGCAAAATTTTGCCTATAAATACTAAGTAATTTCATTTGTAAATTTCATACTTTCCTTGGTTTCTTAATAATGAATTAAGGATTGTATCTTGTATGTTTTATTTAGTAGTATTGTAATGTATTTTATTTTTATTTTTATTTTTAGTAATAATAGTTCGTTTTTTTACTTTCTTTTATGTTTAGTAGTTAATTTCGACTGGGGGAAGGGTGAAATCTTTAATATGATAAGGTAGATTAATCTCACTTAATTTATAATATGGAAATTATAATTTAATAATATGGATTAAATTTGATACCGCCTTAATGACTGGTTTTATTTATTTGACATAATGTCACACCGCCTATATGGTCGGTCTTTAGGTGACAAATGATTACCGCTTATATGACTGGTTTATGGACAAATAATAATATCGCCTTTATGGCTGGTTTGACTTAAATGGGTAACAGTGACAATTTCTATTTATAATAAAATGATATTTCTACATTTGAAATTTTAAAGGTGGATCATCTAACCCCCAATATTTTATTTTTATTCTAGGGAAGTGATGAAGCACAATATTCACGAGTTTAATAATTGATGTGGTAAACTTAAAATGAACTTGGAAAAGAGATTTTAGGTTTCAGCCTTAGATATAATAGCTCACGATCTCACCTTAGGGCATGATGACCCTTAGGTAGATTTCCTTCCAGGATAGACATATACCTGTCGGGCGGGGGTGGCCGCAATTGGAACTTGAACTTAATGAATTCAGGTAACTTGGTTAACATAGACATATGATTAATTGGGTTATTCTGGGTGTTTGCATCTTACCATCGGAAGAGGCTTTTGCATATTTTCATGTTCCAGGTTAGCAGACTGATTTATTACACATATATATAAGAGAATCAATTCATCATTAGAATAATATTGTGTGGAATCACAACCCTAGATATTTGTATCTTTTGTTTATTTTCCTTAGTATTTTCTTTTGTGTTTTTATTTATTTATTTATTTAGAAAATCCACATTCAACCAACCAATCAAGCAATCATTCACTTCTCCATTTAATTAGATACATGTAATAAATAGTATATCATTAATTAATAACAACAGTAGAAATTAAGTCCTCGTAGGATCGATATTTTTATACTACTTGAGTGATACGTGCGCTTGCGTTACATGTGTGATTTCACCGATCAGTTACCGACGATCGGTTAAATAACATAACTACCGTATTTTACGCATTTCTCAACAACCAAAGGTTTGATTTAGGCAAACGAAGTGTCCAACTTGCGTATCTCGACAAGGGGAAGATTTTGGTCTGGAAGGTGTCGTACACGCACGGTAGCGTGTGGGGCGCGTCGCGATGGCAGTAAGGCGGTGCGTGGAGCGCGTGCGGGCACGTGAGTAGGAGTCTTGGCGGCGGTCCGATAGAGTTGGATTCGTCTCGTTGAAGGGATTCTTCAGATGTGGTCACTCGCAGGAAACAGAGATCGTACAACGTCGAAAAATCATTTTCTCTCTCTGTCCACACATTTTATCTCTCTAGAAATTTTCCCTCAAAAGCTCTCGATTTCTCTCTAAAATCCCATAGAATTGCTCTTTGGAAATTTACACAGGGCATCCTCACTCTCTCAACTTAGGATATTAATAAAAACTACGCTATTGCTTTAGTATTTCATTGATAGAGATTATGAGGGTTAGTATAGTTAAAGGTAAGGTGAGTAGTTTTGATTATTTTTAATGATATAAAGACATGTTTGGTGCATGAGTGCGATAATGTTGGAGGTTAGAAGAAAGATACAAGTAGTTGTTATTATAATATTTTTGTATAATGAAAGTGTTCACAGGAAAATAATTATTAAATGACGAAAATGCATGACGTCATTTTGGACGAAGAAGGAATTGACCCAGAGCGATTCAACTCAGGATGATTCGTCCAATGGGTAAAGAATCATAACGAACGAAGAAAGAATCTTCCAACAAGTGAAGAACGATGAAAGAAGAACGAATATGCGAAAGTACCCTGCAGTTGGCTAGTTACAAGTAGATTCAGTTAACGATTATTGCATAATCTGGCAGTAATCCCCACGATCTAGCAGTTTGTCAAAGCGTAACCCAGCAGTTGCACGCACGATCCAATAGTTGCACGCATGATCTAACAGTTACATGCGAGTAGGAAACGTGGGAGTTTAATGGGTTGAAGACAGCGAAACCGCTTGAGCGGTTAGCAGAACCGTACACTATAAAAGGCTCAGGCATAGTAAAGAAGAAAAAAGAAAAAAAAGACTCAAAATGAGCAAGAAGTTTGAATTTAACGTATTTCTTAGCTTTGTAATCTTTAGGGCTGTAATCTATGTGCTTGCGCCCATTGGAGGTATTTTCTTGGAATCAATCACCCCTTTCTGGGACTATGTCTCATGAGGTTTGGAACCTTACACGTGTACCAGTAAAAAATTACGTGAATAGTTTTTGGCGACCACAGTGGGAGAATTTGGTGCAAGAAGTGAAGATGCCTCCGAAAAAGAATGTTCAGACTGGTTCAAGTACATAGGAAGGGGGATTGGAGTAAACCAACCAAACTCACGTTCCGACTGTAGTGGGCCATTTTTAGGGTTTAGCAGAAACAAGTCATTATGACACTATGAGAGAGTTCAATCCTAACGTGATGCACATCTTGTTCGGCGAATTCACCCAGGACGTAGTCGAACATGTTAGACTTCAAAATACTCATGTTATATATAAGTTAATTTCGACTAGCAATTCACATTATGAAAACATGGCCAAACACATGAGTTCATTAAATGAGCTTATGGCTAAATGCGCAAACAGGGGGGGCAATCCCATCTGGGATCACACATCCTCCTGTGTTAGATATGAGAAGTAATCATGACCAAGATTGGGGAACTCGAATGGAGGTAGGACCAATCAATGTTCCTCCTCCACAAGGGATTGCTGCCCCAACAATATTCTGAGGAGGGACAAATCCAGTTAGTTTTGGCCCACACCTAGGGCCGAACGTGATACAACATTAGGTAGCGTTGTCCCAAGGTTTACAAGGACATGGTCAAGACCATATCCCATTTGTAAGGGGACCAGAACCACCACCTGTAGGGGTGCCATTCAATGGCAATGATGTATTAAGAGAACAAATGACCGAGATTCTCCAAAATCAATTCGGTTTGGGGGGTGAGGCCAATTCGGCCGATATATCAGAAACCGTATCCGGATTGGATTGATTTAGCGTATCCATGGCCCATGAATTATAAGATACCAGAATTCTCTCTGTTCACGGGATCTGGGGAAGTTTCCACTATAGAACATATAGGCGATTTACTCTTCAGTGTGGAGAGACGAACGATTTCCATAAACTGAGATTATTCCATGGTTCGTTATCAGGAATAGCTTTTTCCTAGTATATCAGCTTACCACCCAATTCGGTGGAGAATTGGTACCAAATAGAACAATTGTTCTATGAGCAATTCTATAAAACCGAGTCTGAAGTGACCCTGGTTGATTTGGAAAATTTGAGACAGTTACTAGGTGAGTGGGCCGAAACATTTTTGCAAAGATTTAAAGCAGCCTGAAGCCGATGCTATATACCTTTGCCAGAAAAAGAATTTATAAAAATCGATCAAAATTGTTTAACTTTGACTTACAAAAGCAATTCCAAGATCGAGAGTTCTGGGACCTCCTCCAGCTCACCACTAGCGTAGTTAGATATGAGCGATTGTTGAGGGAAGAAGAGCAAATGAAGAATGCTAGTAAGCAAATGAAGAATGCTAGTAAATGAACTTATTATAGGAATACAAACTACGAGGTAGGAGAAATGAATATTGAATCGGCCGACCTATGCATGGCTGAATTAATTAAGGGAAAGTCATATGTCTGTAAAACGTGGGCTGAACCACGCCTATAGGTAGAAAATGATAAAAAAATTAGGACTTTTTCTTTTGACGGCCCTAAAGTTGATGCCATATTTGATCAATTATCTAAGGATAACCAAATTAAATTAAGCGACCGCCACAAATTGCCAAGCCCGGAGCAAGTTAGCGGCAATAAATATTATTAGTGGCATAATACATGGTCTCACTCAACTAACAATTGCCTTGTGTTTCAGAATGTGTTAGGGGATGCCATAGAGTCTGGACGAATAACGTTTGAAAAAAAGGACAAGATGGATGTGGACGACAACTCGTTCTCTAAACCGTTGGAAATGAATATGATTAACTCTGACCTAACTAAGATGAATTTGCCAAAATTTAAGCTGGTCTTAAATGAAGATCGGAACGACCAACGCCCTAGTGCCATTGAGTGGATAGAGTTGCACCAAGAAGGAAAGGCTCTACAAAATTTGTGTACTCGATGTCAGAACAGTTTAGAATGGGTGAAAGAACTCAAAGAAACTTGTAAAAGGGCTCCACCGAAAAGGAAGCCGACATCATGGCTTCTGAAAACCTTCGCACCAAGGTTCTATGGGGAACACTCAAACTTCGTCCAAAATATCAAGACTTTTAGGCCGAAGTTTCACTGGCCCAACGTTTGGCATTCATATAACCAGCAGGAAAGAACTATGTTCCTGTGGATGAGATGACAAGGACGCAGTTGAGACGACACCAAAAGAATTATGGCCGGATGATGCGCCAGCGGTGTGAGGTGAAAGCTCCTATTGGCCATAAAAGCGAGGCCATGTCTTCGCAACTGACACCCCTATGAAAAGAAAAAATAGTTATGAAGGCCAAATATGGTGGTGGTGAATAAGGAATCGGTCAGGACTGCAAAGAACGAATGTCACACCCGTCCCCTTAGGTATGGTAGGGGTGGGACAGAGACTGGAAACGGACGGAATTTCCCCTATAATATGGACTAATCCTCCAAATACAAAGGAAAAATCTAAACTGAAAAATATTATCATAAAAATAAGATCTCCATGATCCAACTCAAAAGAATATCCATAATAAAAGATAAGTACTACAAGTATCAAAATAGGCTCCGTGCCAAAAATCAAATGACAAAGTTCTCCCAAGAATGACAAATCTAGAACTATAGTCTCAAAACATAATAAGGACACTCTACTGTTGGCACAACCTTTCTCTACTGGCAGGAAAAGATGATGAAACAGCAGATGAAAAGAATGATCTACTAATCTGCTAAACCTGAAATGTTAAAGGAAGGGGTAAGCTCACGCTTAGTGCAATGGATCACAGCTTAGTGCCGTGGATAAACAAGTAACAAAGCGGATCGAATAAGTCTTTCATAATATAAATAAATACATAAAGTTGTAAATCAATATATCAATATCTACTTGAAATCATAAATCTCATTTTCATAAATCTCATTCTGCTCAAGAATATCTGTAAAAGTAAAGTTGTTCATTCATCTATATGCACACTCCCGTGACAATACGTCAAAACTGGAAACATGGGGCATCCCCACGGCAATAACTGGCATCCGGAGCAAAAATTGGCAACATGAGACCTCATCTCATGGAAAATAATCTGGCACATATAAGTACACGGGGTGCATCCTAACATAAAAATCATTTCGAAAACACATGCTCATATATCTCAAATCATGCAAGTATCTCATATATCACAAACACATGATTTCAACATAATCAATATTCGATCCATACTTTTATAGTAAAATATAAACTTTCTAAAACAAAATCATTTAATGCATTACCTTTAAAATTCATTTAAGAAAACATACATACTATATACTTTTGAAAACATCAATATTACAGGCTTATCCACGCACCTGGTGAGCTGACTATAGAGAAAGAGACTATACAGTAGGACCGTCCCCGCTTACGGTATCACGATCACCTAAAGAGACAAAAAATTTACGATAAGGATCATAATCCTAACTAGAATAGATGATATAATACGCAAGAAAAGTGACTCGGTTGCTCTTGTAATCATAACGAAATTTCAGCATAGTTCCGTCTATAATACGGGCTTCCATTATACAATCCATAATGATTAACTTACATCCAAATTCTATTCCCAACATTCACAATTCAATTCAACATCATTAATCCAAATATCGGGTTCACAATAATTCCCGCACACAATCTTACTCTACCATGTTCTCCAATAAAGTCCATCATTCACTTATAACCACACAGTAATCATTTTTATGATCTAAACATGTAAACTAATCATACTTTAAAGTTATTTACCGTTCCGAAATACATAACATGCATAACCCGAATATAATAATAAATTACACGAAAATTAAGATTCAGAGGTCCGTTACTACTCAGAATGGTCTGAAAATCACGGAAGAATACTCGGGAAGTCGAAGGGAACATATTGTCCGGCGCGTGTGGGCCACGCGCCGTCCATCCAGGCCACGCGTGAGCCTCACGCGCCTCCGCATAAGGCCTGCGTGAGCACCACGTGCCGGTCGGATTCCAAAAATTCTGGCGGCCGAGCGTTCGTCTCCCCCTCCCGGTTCCAATGCCGCTGACGGTTTGTCAATCAGAGTTCCAGATCAACGGGAAATCAAGAAAAACCATAAAAAGTTTCTTACCGAGATTTCTGCGAAAATTGGGAGTTTCCCGAGATGAAACCGCCGTCAAAATAATCCTCTCGACGAGATATACGTTTTCCTTAAGAGACCCGGTTGGGATCGGTTCTGAATTGGACGGATTGGGGCCAATTTCTCTCTCTCACTCACGCATGTTTCCTTCTTCTTTTTTTGTGTGGCTGCTGTGGCTTTTGAAAAGTGAAAAGGTGTGTGTATTTGTAATTAGGTTTTCTTTTCTTGTTATATTACAAGCCAAATATTAATTGTCTCCCTAAACTTGTCCTTTTTATAAATTTAATTCCAACTTTAACAAACATAACAATTTAACCTATAAGTTTCCAATACACTCAAAATTAATAAATTAAAAATAAATGGGAAAAAAATAAATTGGGGTGTTACAACGAAACCAAGTTTGACCGACGGAAGAAGCGAGATGAAACAGACGATGAAGAACCACCCATTGTTATTCAGTTTGGCAGCATGCCACCGGTTGTGGCTAATAATTACTTGCTGTCCGAAAAATTCAAACGGGACAATGATGGGACCCCTGGAAGGAATGAAGACGTCTAAGACGGTGAGGAGACATAAGTTGCAATGCTTACCACAGAAAGTAAAGAGGTTTCAGGTAATGAGGTGACAGATGTAGAAGAAGAAATAGATGTGCGTGCCGAAGTGCCGAGAATGGGAACAACACAAAGTCGGCTTCTTAAGAAATTATACGAAGCCGAAAATCCAGCTATGGGGACACTGGGGAAGACTTAGGTCGATCCCCGTATCTCGTGCTATACGGAAAATCCAAAATAAAAAGGATCGTAACCAGAGCAGAGAAATAGAGGATACTCACCGACGAGACTGGCGACACATCGTACAATGGCTCGGCCACATTGCCACCTTCCGAATGGGATACAGAGGAGGAGTCACCTCGAAAGGGTGTAAGTGATGGACGGATAATGAAAATAGGAGTACCTGGGAAAGTGACGTTCCCGAAACCTCCACAGCAAATGACAAAGCATCTCCGACCACTGTATGTGAAGGCAAAGGCAAATGGAATACTAGTCACCAAAGTGTTGATCGATAACGGGGCGGCCATTAACGCTATCCCAGTTAGGATGTTGAGACGATTAGTGAAATCAGAGGCCGATATCATCCCTACGGAAGTAGTGCTCACAAGCTTCAATAGGGGAGTGATCGACGAAATCACACACGTAACGCAAACAGACGTATCACTCAACTAGTATAAAATATATTGATCCCACGAGGACTTAATACCTAGGCTATTAATTTATGACGTTAAATGTTTACGAGTATCTAATAGATTTGATTGTTGATTGAATGATGATTTTAAACTAAAGACAATTAAATAAAACAGTGTGAAAGTGAATTCAAGGTAAAATAAATATTATAAAACTATCTAGGGTTGTGAATTCTTCCCATATCTTTTAAAGATGAAGTGGTTATCTTATGTTTGTGTAATATATCGATTTATTAACCTGGAACACGAAATAATGCAAAAGCCTCTGTCGATGGTCAGATGCAAACACCCAAATAACCCAATTAATCATATGTCTATATTAACCAAGTTACCTGAATTCATTAAGACTAAGTTCCAATTGTGGCTACCCCCACCCAACATGTATATGTCTATCCTGGAAGGAAATCTATTAAGGGGTATCTAATCCTTAAGGAAGATCGTGGACTATTAAGTCTAAGGCTGAAACCTAAAATCCCTTCGTCAAGTTCATTTTAAGTTTACCACATTAATCTTATTAATGGCCAGTTAACAAAAAACATTAAGCTTAAGACTTAATAAATAAACATTTATATTACCCAAGACACAAAATAACCCCTTATAAACCGGTGATATTGGAATTCATCACAACCCCAGATATGATATTTAGTTACAACACATATTTAGGACTAGTAAAAGCTTAAATAAAGTAAATGACATAAAGTAAAGCTTGGATATTAAAAAGGTAAATAAAGCAAAAAAGAAAATAATGGGGTTAGAGGGTCCACTTTTATTACTTCTAATTTAGATATCTCCCTTATTATAATATATTACTTTGCATGGCATTATCAACCGACCATATATGCGGTATCCTGATTAAGTCAGATTTATGATTAATTCCAATCGACCATAAAGGCGGTATCAAATTTAGTCAGGTTAAAATCAATTTAAATAAGTCCAAACAACCATAAAGACGGTATCCCATTAAGTCAAGTTTTAAATAGTTTCTATACCATTGCATAAAGTAAAAAATTAAAGAAAAAAGCTGTAAATAAACAAACAAGATACAATCTTTTTAGTATTCTTAAGGAAATCTCCAGAAGAAGGTATGAATTGGAATTCTTATTTCAGCCTCAATTTATAGGCAAAATTCTGCCACGCGTGACGCGATGCGTCGTTGATTCAATAGGATCTTGACACGTGGCTGTCGGTATAATTATTGGCTCGGCATCGCGATGCATAATGCCTTGCGCGTCACGACGCTGACGTAAGCAATGACGTGTAGTGTCAGCAGTATGAGATGATGACACGTGTACGATGCACGTTAGTAAGATTGCTATAATGTTGACACGTGGCAGGCGCATTTTAGCGATCGCGACGCAGAAGTGTTGCGCGTCGTGACGCTAAAATGATAATTTTGTCATTTTGCTCCGTTTTCACCGTTTAAGTCCTTATTTGATTCCAGAGAGTCCTGTTATTTTATTTATCTATAAAATAACACAAAACACATCAAAATTTTCACAAAACCCAAGAAACTATACAAAATATTAAGTCAAATGGATGGTAAATACTGATATATTTACCGCTTATCAGATAGCAATGATAGCTAAATGAGTCGTCCCATTAGACCTACAGGTAGGAAGCACCACTAAGACAACAATATTTTTTGTTATAGACAGACCAACCTCATATAACATGCTTTTGGGACGAGATTGGATCCACTACAGCCGATGTATACCTTCTTCTCTCCATCAATATTTGATTTTTTGGAATCAGAAAGACGAAGTCGAAGTGGTGCACGCTGACGATAGACTTTTCGCAGTAGAAATAAATTCGGCGAAATATTTCATGTATGAAGGAAATTATGGGCCAGCCAGAATGTCAGATGAAATGGGGAATTCGTCCATAGTGGCCCAAAATGATGAGCCATGTGCCGCTGTAGAAACTTGTATTTTTACATGAAAGCCCGATGATGAGCCTCGTTTGGAGGCACTACCAGGTAAGTTGCGGAAGTTGCGGGAAACAGACATCAGAATGGAAAATTCAAAAATAAGTACATCCTCAGATTTAATTCATTTGTTTAGCCTCGGGTTCGCTCGATTAATCCATGTTTTAACTATTAGCCTCGGCCCAAAATCCCTGCAGCCCACACCAAGTCACACGCTCAAGCCAACACACAACCAACCCACACGCCCAAGGCCCACCAAATCCCATCCAAAATATTCAAAAAAACATTTAACACATGTCAAAATCCAATCAAATCTCATTCCTAATTTAAATCAAATCCTCTTCCTAATCTAAATAAATCACCTCCCAAATTAAATATATTCCCCACCAAAATTACACAATATTCTTTCCCTAAATAACTTAATTAAACATATCCCTTATTTGTTTGATTTGTTCCCTTTTCAAGTCATGCACACATAAGGAAACCCTAATACACCATTATAAAAAGAGGACTAAACCAAACCCTTTCTCTCTCATGGGCTCTGAACGCCTACAACTCTTCTATTTCACTCTCATTCACGGCACCATACACACGTAATAAACCCTAAACACTCATAACTCTCGGTCTCTCACTCTCCATACACTCATAAGCAACAGAAACAACCCTCTCCACCGTTTCAACAACACAAAAACTAAGCCCTTAACCGATTACATAAACAACAAATATAGCCTCATTCACCGGTCAAATAAAGCAACAAATATACCCCCCTCCAGCGAACCAACCACCACCGAAATAATCCCATAAAACTGTGAAATAACCACCCTAAACAGACCCTTATTTCACCAAAATTAATCCAAAAAATAGTCCCTATGAACCGAGAAAAAACTGTCCCTAAAACACCTCAAAACAGTCCAAAAATCATCCCAAAACCAGCCCCAAAAACTGCAGAAAATAGCGACTGAAATGTGTTTCCGAATGCTACTCGAACGAGCATGCATTCTATTTTACCATGCATCAGGTCTTATCCCATTCGAACGCGTTTCCGAACTCTATACGAACGCGAACATTCTGTCTTATTTCTGTTCGAACGCGTTTCCGAAGGCTGGTCGAACGCATATACAGTGAACAAACCTTCTTTCATCATATTTCATGCATGTTTGCTTCTTTGGTCATTTCTTTTGCATTATGTACCTAATTACCAGTTTTTATTATCACTTCTTTCATCATATTTCATGCATAGTTGTATGACATATAGAAGCCACCTTTTTATGCTTGTGTTTGGGACCATCATCATTTGTATCCAGTTGGACTTCTCATCATAAGATACGAACTTGTTGGGCCATTTAAACTGGGACGAGTTTATATCTTATGACGATTGGGCCAAAAGCTTCTAAAATGACGATGTGCCACTTTGTGTTTGGGCCCCATAGCATTTTAAGTTGTTTAGCCACGTTATTGCAAAAGTGTAAACCTGTTGGGCCTTTTTCAATTGGGACAAGTTTACACCTCGCAGTAATAAGATTGAATGCTTTGAAATGATAAGGGCCAACTTGTATGAAAACCTTGATGGGTTTAGAAAGTCCAAACATGATCCAAATATGCTAGAAGCATGAGTTCGATATCCGCACTGGCTTTCATCCAGAAAGGATACGCCTTGTTACGACATATTTGTATACTTTTGGCCGCTTCTAAGTTCATCCCCATGACCACGGTCGCCGAAAGCCCAATTCGTCGTTTCTAGACAATGGCATGATCACATAATAAGCT
Organism: Zanthoxylum bungeanum; assembly: GCA_019454045.1. Taxonomy (NCBI): domain Eukaryota; kingdom Viridiplantae; phylum Streptophyta; class Magnoliopsida; order Sapindales; family Rutaceae; genus Zanthoxylum; species Zanthoxylum bungeanum. Next base: position 17,122 of record SKCR01043910.1, read on the forward strand.
TAGTTCATGTTGTAAATGGGCGGCCTTTGTCTTTTACCGATGGAAAGGGACAAAATCAGCCAAGGTTCACCCCGTAGTATAGGAGAGAGAGATTTTGTGTACCTTGCATCAGTGCATAAAATAAGCCATATCTAGAACAAAAAATAGGCTTACCACGGGTGTGGGAGAAATAAGGTTGGAAGGATATATTCTGTTTGATCACCTCACGTATTTTATATATCTCATGCATCGCACGCATACATGTACCATGCTAACTTGTAGTTTTAAAGCCACCATAGATACTCGTTGGGTTAGAGAAGAATGAAGACTCGTCAAAAAGCAGTTAGCAAACATGAGTGAGTCAGATAACGAGGGTTCTCGCATGGATCAGTTGGAAACTAATCTCACTAAGATTACCGAGCAGTTGCAAGCTTTGACCACCGCTGTAGCCGGGTCTCAGACAGAATTACAGAAACTCAGGGATCAGTTAAAGTCAGTTACTCGCAAGATGAGGGTAAGCATGAGGATTTACTAGACTACGAGGCGATGACTTTCGAGGAGCAGTTGCCTTCTCAGTTCAAGTTACCCGACATAGCCAAGTTCAACGGGAACGGGGATCCGAGGGTCGTTCGGGATGTCGCTAGAGGGAGCGCCTGTGGTGTGGTATCATGGCCTTGAGAGGAAGGTCAATGATGATTGGAGGGCATTGGCGGAGGCCTTTCTTGAATCAGTATGTCACGGATTTGGAGATCGGTTTGTCACTTCGCGACTTGGAGAATACCAACAGAAGCCGGAGGAGAGCTTCAAGGATTATGTAGATCGCTGGAGGAGCCAACTTTTGAAGATGCAGACTCGGCCCTCGGAGAAGGACCATATCAAGATGATCATCAAGGGCACTAAGCCCTCTATTTACGGCAAGCTGAGGAGTATGACCTCTATGATTGGTGATTTTCGACAGTTGAGGGAGACTGTTATGGATATTGAGGAGGAAGAAGCTGAGAATAAGAAGTTTTATGGCCTGAATATGATGACCATTGGAGGGCCGTCGGGAACCAAGCCCGTTTCTGCTGAGGTTGCCGCCATCAGAAACATGCGTTTTTCTAACCTTAGAAAGCCTTTGTCTAAGGTGCTTGAGAAGTTGAAGAGACAGGGACTTCTAAAACCCTTAGAAGCTAGACCATTTCCCAACCCTCCACCACCACACCTCAATATAAACCTATATTTCCATTACCACCAGCAAAAAGGCCATGAAATCGACAGCTGCGCCCGCCTCAGGCATGAAATCCAAGACCTCATCGAATCCCACAAAATACCCGACCCAGAAAAAGAACAACCCAACACACAGAGAAACCCCATACCCAACTATCACTCCGTTCCACCACCCACCTACATAATTAGCTCCGGCCTACCGAAAGCCTTGTCCTCCAAACCTTTGACCGTCAAGACTTTTGCCTGGGGATTTGGATAACAGTAGTGAGGAGGAAACGAAGCCGGGTAAGAATTTCTGGGAGAACTTCTCAAGCAGTGATGAAGAGAAGGTGAATGGGATGACACGCAGTGGGCGTTTTTACAGTGATGTTGCGGAGAAATGCAAGGAAGTATTGGTAAAAGGCAGAGAATTGGTAGAGAATACGGGTAATGCTGAAGGAGATGTATTGCTGCATCAGTTGAAGAAGACGCGAGCATATGTAAGCATTTGGGGAGTTGTTGTGTGCATCTCAGGAGCACAAGCGCTCCATGGTTGAGGCTTTGAGTAAGATATTGGTACCGGAGGATGCCAACCCCATAATATTCATAGGGTCGGTACAGAAGGAAGCTTTGCAGGTGATAACATTCTCTGAGGAGGAACTCCCGTTGGAGGGAAGGGATCACAATAGACCATTGTTCATAAGAGCGGAAGTAAGGGGAAAGAGGACGTCTTGCGTGATGGTGGATGATGGCTCATCTATCAATATGTGCCCTTTGAAGATTCTGTCGAGGTTGGGTATGAAGGCGACAGATTTGAGTCCCTCCAACATGACTATCAAGGAGTATGATGACAGTAAGCGGGGAATAGAGGGCACTTTTGCTGTGGTAGTCAAAGTGGGCCCAATTGAGGATGAGGTTGAGTTCACGGTGTTTGATATCCCGGCAACTTTCGCCTTGCTTTTGGGGAGGCCATGGTTTCACAAGCTTGGGGTCGTACCCTCCACTTTACACCAGGTCATTAAGTTTCCGTATGGGGGAGAGATCATCACCATCAGAGCTGAGGCAGACAATGATGTGGCCGCTTTGGAGATACTGTTGGGGTTTTATTGGGAATTACAAGGTTAGCGCAGCGGAACGCGGAAAAACGATTTCTCCGATTTCAAAAATTTTTCTTGGAACAATTAAATAAACTTATTTATTTAATTAACCAATACTTAAATTATGAAATATAATCTAAGAAATCATATTTCTTGTAATTACAAAATTACCCCAAACTTTTGCAAATTAATTATTTTAGTAAATATGTCAATTACATATTTAATTAATTCCAAATTAATCCCAAAATAATTTTTACAAGTTTGCTACAAAACCAGAAAACTTTTTCAGATTTGCGCCACTGCCCAGAATTTACAAAACAGCCCAGAATTTTAATTAATTGCAATTTGGCCCAATTTGTTCAAAACACATCAAGATCAAATCCAATTAATCCCAAATTTTACATGCATCAAATATACATCAAATTAAAGCATATATATGAAAAGCCCCAAAATTTGAGTGGGTTAAGAACCCTAATTTCACAAATCACTCAAATTGGGCAATTTACACTAAATTAATGAAATCCAATACTTTAATCTTCAAATTACCACACCAATTAATTCTCACCATCATGAAATTAATCAATAACAATTCTAGGCTAATTATGAATGGCTAATTAACTCTAGAATAGCAACTTTAATTTTCTAATTAATTTATTAAGCTTAATTACATTAATAAGCAAATTAATTAATTTTACATGCATAAACACATCCAACAAGCATCCAACAAATTTAATTACAAACTAAGAGAGTAGAGACATGTTCTTAACAACACAATTGAAGCTAAGAATTATTGAAACATTTTTCGTGTAGGAAGAAATGTGAAAAGAACTTACAAAATCAACCTTTTGCCTTTGTTTTTCCTTTTCCTTTCTCACCAAATGCTCTCAATTCTTTCTCTTAATTTTTTGTTGATGTTGCGTAAATGGAAAATAAAATTGAAACAAGTTTTTATATTTTTCTTACAAAAAAACGTGAGCCACCTTAGGAATAAAAAATTAATTTTCCAAAAACTTGTTCTAATTTCATTTTTCCAAGTATACATAATAAATATAACATTTATCTTATATTAAAGTAAACTTACATGTGACCCAATGGAAACATGTCATTTTCTAACACTTATCATGTAAAAGATATTTGTTAATCATATAACATTTATATAATTAAATAATTAAATACAAATATATTAAATATATGTAATATATTTACATTAAATATCTCAAATACATATATCAATGATATAAATCAAAAATCACAATTTGATATTTTATTAATGTGTATTTAATAAAATCAAGTATTAAATAAAAACACATTAATTTTGGAAATGACCGTTAGGTCCCGAATGCATGTATTTTTTGTTTAACCATTAAACAAGTTATAAATAATCAGTATTATTCATAACAATTGCCCTAGTGCTCTATGAGTAAATTTCATTAGTGAGACTCTCTAGATTCAGGCATATCCGGCACGAAATCAAATTTCGTGTCCATAATTCACCCACCCGTAAATTATGACGAACACAGATAAACTCACTGAATCATACAGGTCGATGTCACTGCATACATATAATCCCTCCGTCACAGGTATCCGGATTAATCCAGAGATACAGATACAAACGTCAAATCTCTATAGATATAATCACGTCGACGTTTCTATAGCAATCTCTCAAATAACACTTAGAACGAATTTCTACAGTGTACCACGGGCCCATGGATTTAACAGATTGCTAATTCCATATTGAATACTTATGCTCTGTACATAGAGCTGACGGATCCTATCTTGATACACACAGGATATCCTGAGCATCAGTCCACACCCAATGAGCAGGCGAAGGTCTGATCTTAATAGATCGGTGACGTGACTGCCATCTAAGTGTGGAGGATAACTCAGATATCCACAGTGGTATCTCAAGTCAAAGAATCATTATGCTCACTCAACCCGAGAAGATTCTTATTGACGTTGGTGTACAATCCATTAAGAATCTTCGTTGAGTCATTCAGTGTTTATCCGCTATAAACACCTACACGTCTATATGAGTCTCCAAGACTCATGGTTCACTGAGAAACCATCGGAATCCAAGATTCCAATATACGACATGTACCAGTCTCAACAGGTTTACTTTACTGACCAAGTAATGTAAATCTTGACTGAGAACTGTCTAAGAATGACAACGTCATGATACAACTCAATGTCAGTTGCGACGCTTTTGTAACAGTATCATAACTAATCATTCTAAGGTCGGTTACGTCTTTACCATATTAAAGAAGAAGTTATACAAAAGAAACTGTCCATTTTATTCATAATAAAAAGTTACATTAGTATTTACAAGGAAATACATAATAAAATTGGAGCTCAGAGCACCAACCCTAACAAAATCTCCAACTTGCTCTAGTGCCAATATCGATTATATCTAATACCCATCGACTCCACATGTTTATCAAATAACTTCGAAGGTATGGCCTTCATAAGCGGGTCTGCTACATTATCTTCACTCGGTACCTTGCACACGACAATGTCCCCTCGCGACACAATCTCTCGAATGATGTGGTACTTTCGTTCCATATGCTTCGACTTTTGATGCGCCCTTGGTTCCTTTGTTTGTGCAATGGCTCCAGTATTATCACAGTATAACGGAATCAGATTCTCGATACTTGGGACTAGTCCCAATTATGTGATAAAGTTCCTAACCCATACAGCTTCCTTTGCAGCTTCAGAAGCTGCAATATATTCCTCCTCTGTGGTGGAATCAGCTGTTGACCCATGTTTGGAACTCTTCCAACAAACTGCACCTCCGTTAAGGGTAAACATGAATCCTGATGTAGACTTTCTATCATCAGGATCCGATTGGAAATCGGAATCCGTATACCCATTAACTTGCAGTTCGTTTCCTCCATAAATAATAAACTTATCCTTGGTACCTTTAGATACTTTAGGATATGTTTAATGGCCATCCAATGGTCATTTCCTGGATTGGACTGATATCTGCTCGTCACACTAACTGCGAAGCTGATATCAGGCCTAGTACATAACATGGCATATATGATGCTGCCCGAACAAGACGCATAAGGTTGATTAGACATTCTAATCTTCTCATTTACTGTTTACAGACACATCTTATTCGAAAGATGTAAGCCATGTCTGAACGGTATGTTTGTTGTCTTACAATTAACAAAATTATACCGTTCTAAGATCTTATCTATGTACGTTGATTGGGATAACCCAATAAGCTTCATTTCTCTATCTCTATAGAGTTTTATGCCCAAGACATAAGAAGATTCACCCAGGTCCTTCATTGAGAAATTCTTACAGAGGTAAGCTTTGACGCCTTGCATCATCCCAATATCATTCCCAATGATAAGGATGTCGTCAACATAGAGAATTAAAAATACCACCATACTCCCATTGGCCTTCTGATACACACAAGATTCTTCCGAATTCTTGAGAAAACCAGACAATTTGATTATCTCGTCGAATCGAAGATTCCAACTACGTGAAGCCTGTTTAAGTAGGGGTGAGCAAAACCGGTTTCGGTTCCGGTTCCGCATGGAACCGGAACCTACCCAGAAAAATTTGGTTCCGCACTAAGTGGAACCGGAACCTACCCAATTAAACAGGGTACCCTATTATTCGGTTCCAATCTGGTTCCGGTCCGATTCCGAATTACCCTATTATAAAATATTTTAATAAAAAACTACATTCCAATACGAGTTCGTAGGAAAAAACGGGGACCAAATCGGAGTGCGGAAGCTCAAGAACGAAGAAAATGAAGTTTTCTTATTCGTATGATATTTATATTTTATATCCAGCAAGCTCCAGGTTGAGAATATACATTAATTTTACTTCTCTTTAAATCATTAATCAAATCATTATTCCTATGATATTTATATCCTCCGAGCTCCGGGCTAACAAGGTTACAGAGGCCATCAGTAGTCCCAGTTTAAATAGAGGCCATCAGTAGTCCCAGTTTAACACTCAGTTGAATGTAATCAGAACAAGTAAATAAAAAATGTTATAATCCAGTAAAAGTATTGGCCAATTGGAAATAGCCAGTAATAACAAGAAGTAATAAAAATGTTTTAAACATCTATAAATTTCACATTGTTAAGACTAGATTCACTCTCAGAAATACAGTTTTCGACCTAATTTAGATTCTAAATTTCAACAGAAATTATCTGGTACGTTATTAAAACCGGTTCCATGGTCCGGTTCCGGTTCCGATCATTTTGGAACCGGAACATACCTGGATAAAATCGGTTCCTCCATTTTTGGAACCGGAACCTACCCGATTATAACTGGTTCCGGTTCCAAACCCGGAAAATCGGTCCGGTTCCAACCGGTTCCGGGTAGACCCGAAACCGTTGCTCACCCCTATGTTTAAGTCCATAAATGGACTTCTTCAGCTTACATACCATACCCGAGTTCTCGCTGGATGCAAAACCTTCCGGTTGTTCCATATAGATTTCTTCATCAAGAAATCCATTTAGAAAAGCCGTTTTGACATCCATTTGCCAAATCTCGTAATCATGATATGCGGCAATTGACAATAAAATCCTGATGGACTTTAGCATGGCAACTGGAGAAAAAGTTTCATCGTAGTCGACTCTAGGTCGCTGCGAGTAACCTTTAGCTTCCAGTCGGGCCTTAAAGGTTTCAACCTTTCCATCGGGCCCTCGCTTCCTATTGTAAATCCATTTACAACCGATAAGAACAATTCCTTCGGGAAACGGAACCAAGTTCCAAACTTGATTCTCATACATTGAGTCCATCTCGGATTTCATGGCATCTTGCCACTTCACGGAGTCGATGTCCAACATCGATTCTCAATAGGTAAAATGGTCAGTCTCTTCTAATAAGAGAACATCGAGACTCTTCTCTTGTATCAAATACAAGCGTTCATGAGGTCTAGATACCCTTTGTGACATACGGAGCGTGTGTGTTGAAGGTTCTACATCTTCTTGAACTATAGGTTCCTCCATTAGTTTGTTGGTTCCAGGTTGTACTTCAACAAGTTCAACATGTCTATGATCACCACCTTCAGCCAAAAATTCTATTTCTAGAAATTTTACGAAGCGAGCTACGAACACATTTCGATGCTCGGTATCATAGAACAAATATCCTTTCGTATTGGAAGGATATCCAACAAACCTAAACTTCTGCCCTCGAGGCAAAAACTTATCTTGCTGAGCCATCCTGACAAAAGCAGGACACCCCCAAATCTTAATATAACTAAGATTGGTTTCCTACCGGTCCATATCTCATACGGAGTCGTGGGAACAGCCTTGGAAGGAATCTTGTTCAAAAGATGTGCGGCAATTAAAAGAGCATAACCCCATAAATAATAGGGTAAATCTGTATAACTCAACATCGATCGGACCATATCTAATAAAGTCCGATTTCTCCTCTCCGATATTCCATTATGTTGCGGAGTACCGGGAGGAGTATATTGAGCGAGAATCCCATTCTCCTTTAAATAATCAGTGAACTCTCCACTCATATATTCACCGCCTCGATCAGATCGAAGACATTTAATATAATGACCAGTTTGTTTCTCAGCTTCATTTCGGAATTCTTTGAACTTTTCAAAGGTTTCCGATTTATGTCTCATCAAATAGACATAACCGTACCGTGACGGATCATCGATAAAGGTGACGAAATAAGAAAAGCCACTGTGAGCAGTTTGACTTAAGAGACCACATACATCAGAATGTACGAGTTCCAACAAGTCACTGGCTCGGTGTCCAACACCTGAAAATGGGGCTTTGGTCATTTTACCCCGAATACAAGATTCGCAAGTTGGATAAGGTTCAATGGTGATTCATGTATCAAACCATTCTTAACCAATTGGGTTAGGCGTTTCACGCCTATATGACCTAACCTCATGTGCCAGAGTTCAGTATTATTTATATCAGATTGTTTACGTTTATTTATTCCAGTATTAAAGATATCTTGTGAGGTACGCAATATGTAATGACCATGCTCATTTGGACAACAAAGGATCTGAATATTACAACTATCATATAAATACAAAGAACGATTCTTAATATTTACATTATAACCTTCAGTATCTAATACAAAAAGGGACATAATATTCGCCACACATCCTGGCACAAAATAGCAGTCATTTAACAAAAGTCTCCCACTGGGTAAGGGAATCTCACATATGCCCACTACAACTGCATCAAGAGAGTCGCCACTCCCGAACCGCAACTGCATCTCCCTAGATTTCAGTTGTCTACTTCCCGTCAGCACCTCCAACATATTGCAAATGTGAATAGGACAAGCAGAATCCAAAATCCAATTAGATGTAATAGCTTCACAAGCCAAAGAAATATCAATAATAGGAAAAATAAAAGTACCTGATGTCGATGCTCTTTCCTTCCTGAGTTGCACAAGATAGTCCGGGCAGTTACGTTTTCAGTGCTCGACTTTCTGGCAGTGGTGGCACTTGTCTTCAGAAGCTCTCTTGGGCTTCACCGTCTTACCCTGCGGAGGAATATTGAAACCCTTCTTCTTCTTTCCTTTAGACTTCTTCCCATTCGACTTGGATTGGGAAGAAGCGGAAAGTGAAGTGGGTTTCGGAAGGCGAGTCGGAACTCCCTTCCTTAAATCTTCCTCTGTTGTGAGAAGCATCATATGCAACTCACGGTAAGAACAGTGAATCTCATTCATGTTGAAGTACATGACGAACTGGCGATATGAAACCGGGAGTGAACCGAGAATGACACTACGACCAAGAGTCTCATTCAGAGGGAAATCCTGTCGCCTCAACTGCTCGATCAAATCGATCAAGTGAAACACATACGGGCTCACAGCCTGCCCCTCATCAAGTTTAGTTTGGAACAATTCCATCGAAACTTTAAGAACAATGACCTGTTCCTGGTTCATGAACGATTCATGAAGTTGTGTCATCATGCTATATGCATCGTGCATCTCCCAATAAGTCTTCTTAAGCTCAGAAGAAAGAGAACTCAAGATGAATGATTTAACCCTTAAATCATCATCCTTCCATACCTGGAAAGTCTCACGTTCTTCAGGTAATGCATCGGGTGATATAGCAAGCGGTAATGGACCTTCCAAAATATACCCCCCAGTTTCTCGGAATTGAGAACAATCCTCAAGTCCATATCCCAATCCGCAAAGTTTTCTGCGCCTTTCAGTTTGTTCGTATCAAGCATACTTGCAAAAGGATTGGGTGGAGGTGCCGCCATCGCAAATCTATCAAATAGACAGCGAACCAACGGTCAGTAAATAAGCAGATAAAAGATTATAACAGTTTCATAATATATCATAAAGCATTAACTAGATCATGTATTTTTAATCTAAAAATGCCTCTCCCACTATTTCATGCAATACTGTAATCCCCAAACAGAATACAAAACATGCGATAATCAAATCATAACATAATAGTGAAAGGTGGACCCCATGAATATATTTCAGCTCACAGCTTTGGCACGTTCTCGCCTACGTATATTCATTTAGGTAGACAACACATTGTCGATCACTCAATAGTGACTCATGGGTTTTTGGTCCTGGTCGTTTCTCGTTGTGACAGCTTTAGCACGTTCATAAGGAGGCGTACCAAGGTCAAACTTGTCAATGATGAATTCAAGATACTTACGTAACCCTGACAGCTTTGGCACGTTCAAGATTGCGCTTTCGCTTGAATTCACCTAATATCAAATATATCTGGTAGATAAATTTCTCTACCGGCCATATCCTCACAGCTTTGGCACGTTCTCGGATATAGTCGTAGAAAATTTACCGATAAGCGGTATTGACAAGACGGACCGATTAATATGCATCAAATATATATTAAATTATAAACCTTATTTTAAATAGAGATTTTCCGCTAAAGATGTTTAATTTATTTAATCAAATTAAATAAGTATAAGCATGCATTAAAGTCAAGATTAAAGTCAATATTGAATTTTCAAGGCATAATCATATATTGGGGTTCCAGAATCAGACTCGCTCTGATACCATTTTGTTGGTGTTTTATTGGGAATTACAAGGTTAGCGCAACGGAACGCGGAAAAACGATTTCTCCGATTTCAAAAAATTTTCTTGGAACAATTAAATAAACTTATTTATTTAATTAACCAATACTTAAATTATGAAATATAACCTAAGAAATCATATTTCTTTTAATTACAAAATTACCCGAAACTTTTGCAAATTAATTATTTTAGTTTTAAATATGTCAATTACATATTTAATTAATTCCAAATTAATCCCAAAATAATTTTTACAAGTTTGCTACAAAACCAGAAAAATTTTAGATTTGCGCCACTGCCCAGAATTTACAAAACAGCCCAGAATTTTAATTAATTGCAATTTGGCCCAATTTGTTCAAAACACATCAAGATCAAATCCAATTAATCCCAAATTTTACATGCATCAAATATACATCAAATTAAAGCATATATATGAAAAGCCCTAAAATTTGAATGGTTAAGAACCCTAATTTCACAAATCACTCAAATTGGGCAATTTACACTAAATTAATGAAATCCTATACTTTAATCTTCAAATTACCACACCAATTAATTCTCACCATCATGAAATTAATCAAGAACAATTCTAGGCTAATTATGAATGGCTAATTAACTCTAGAATAGCAACTTTAATTTCTAATTAATTTATTAAGCTTAATTACATTAATAAGCAAATAAATTAATTTACATGCATAAACACATCCAACAAGCATCCAACAAATTTAATTACAAACTAAGAGAGTAGAGGCATGTTCTTAACAACACAATTGAAGCTAAGAATTATTGAAACATTTTTCATGTAGGAAGAAATGTGAAAAGAACTTACAAAATCAACCTTTTGCCTTTGTTTTCCTTTCCTTTCTCACCAAAATGCTCTCAATTCTTTCTCTTAATTTTTGTTGATGTTGCGTAAATGGAAAATAAAATTGAAACAAGTTTTATATTTTTCTTACAAAAAAAAACGTGAGCCACCTTAGAAGAAGAAAAAATTAATTTTCAAAAACTTGTTTAATTTCATTTGTCCAAGTATACATAATAAAGATAACATTTATCTTATATTAAAATAAACTTACAAGTGACCCAATGGAAACATGCCATTTTCTAACACTTATCATGTAAAAAGATATTGTTATCATATAACATTTATATAATTAAATAATTAAATTAAATATATTAAATATATGTATATATTTACATTAAATATCTCAAATACATATATCAATGATATAAGTCAAAAATCACAATTTGATATTTTATTAATGTGTATTTAATAAAATCAAGTATTAAATAAAACACACATTAATTTGGAAATGACCGTTAGGTCCGAATGCATGTATTTTTCGTTTAACCATTAAACAAGTTATAAATAATCAGTATTATTCATAACAGTTTCCCTAGTGCTTTACGAGTAAATTTCATTAGTGAGACTCTCTATATTTAGGCATATCCGTCACGAAATCAAATTTCGTGTCCATAATTCACCCACCCGTAAATTATGACGAACACGGATAAACTCACTGAATCATACAGGTCGATGTCACTGCATACGTATAATCCCTCCGTCTATCCGGATGAATCCATAGATATATTACAAATGTCAAATCTCTATAGATATAATCACGTCGACGTTTCTATTAGCAATCCCTCAAATAAACTTAGAACTAATTTCTACAGTGTACCACGGGCCCATGGATTTAACAGATTTCTAATTCCATATTGAATACCTATGCTCTGTACACAGAGCTGACGGATCCTATCTTGATACACACATGATATCCTGAGCATCAGTCCACACCCAATGAACAGACGGAGTTCTGATCTTAATATATCAGTGACGTGACTGCCATCTAAGTGTGGAGGATAACTCAGATATCCATAGTGGTATCTCAAGTCAAAGAATCACTATGCTCACTCAACCCGGGAAGATTCTTATTGACGTTGGTGTACCATCCATTAAGAATCTTCGGTGAGTCGTTCAGTGTTTATCCGCTATAAATACCTACACGTCTATATGAGTCTCCAAGATTCCAATATACGACATGTACCAGTCTCAACGGGTTTACTTTACTGACCAAGTAATGTAAACCTTGACCGGGAACTGTCTAAGAATGACAACATCACGATTGTCAAAACGCACGGTAACTTGAACCATTTACCGCACACGGAGTTACACGGGCTATCGGAGCCGTGGCTTTTTCAGCATGGGGAATTGACATGATCGGAGAAATTCGACCACACGCGTCAAATGGGCATCATTTCATAGTAGTGGTAGTAGACTACTTTTCGAAATGGGTAGAAGCCGAGTCATTTCGCAACGTTACAGCAAAGCAGATGGCGAAATTCATAGCCCGGAACGTCATATGTCGATACGGAATGCCACATCACGTGGTAACAGACAACGGAGTCCAGTTTCAAGGATAAACGAAGGCGATGTTACAAAGGTACGGGATAGGACATCACAAGTCGTCACCTTACAGACCACAAGCAAATGGGGCAGTCGAGGCAGCCAATAAGACGATAAAGAAGATACTAGCCAAGATGACGAAAAGTTACAGAGATTGGGCGGACAAACTGCCGTACGCCCTATGGGGGTACAGAACTTCTGTGAGAACGGCAACGGGAGCCACGCCGTATTCGTTAGTTTACGGAATGGAAGCAGTACTACCCGGTAGAGAAGTAGAAATACAGTCAATGCGGGTACTGGCGGAGGCAGAGTTACCTGAACAAGAATGGGCCTCGCAGAGATTCGAACAGTTAGCATTACTAGATGAGAAGAGAATGAAGTCCTTAAGTCATATGAAGATATACCAGAAGAGGTTGGCTCGAGCATTCAACAAGAAGGTGCGTCCTACCAAGATCAGAGAAGGTGATCTGGTACTCAAGCAGTCAAAGCCGTCGAAAGTTCAGACCCAACTGGGAAGGACCATACGTAGTCAAGAAAGTGATGGGAAACGGGGCAGTGAGACTGTCATATTTGGATGGGAACGAGTTCACCGAGCCAATCAAAGTGGACAGGTTGAAGCGATATTTTGCCTGAGGAAGAGAAAACCAGGCGATCACCGGAAGAACTGGCTGAAAGCCTAACCCGTCGGAATCGAAAACACATTCATGCATGCATGCATGCATACACGTCACATACTTGCAACTTTTTGTTTTGTGTTCGCAGGTTTTGAAGAAAAGAAGGAAAAACAGCAAATACAAGCAAGCCAGAGGCAGCAACACAGTATCAGCAGTTTCGGGAATGAATCTCAGGGTTAAGGCCCACACTATCATCAATTTCGGGAATGAATCACATGGTCGAGGCCCACATTACCAGGAGATTTCGGGAATGAATCACAGGGTCGAGGCCCACACTATTAGTAGTTGAAAGGAATAATTCCAGTGGAGTTGAAAAAAAAAAGAAAACAAAAAGAGAGAGGAGTCCTTAACGGTTAGGCATAAGTCCGATGATGAAATTGTTTGCTTTAGGGTGAAACCTTAGAAACGATAAGTACGAGATATGCTCTCATCCAAAATTTTGAGTGGTTGATCTCGACTAGACTCGCGAGCACTTAATTATAGGATCTTAGCAGTGAAAGCCTGAGTAGTCGGCAAGGTGACTAGTTGAAGAGATTGCGGATCGATGAATGACCATTCGCTTAGATTTCCATCCTGACTTACTTGTGTTACGATATATGGTATGGTTGGAAACAAAAGAAAAATCTCTAAAGAAGAAAATATAAGCCACCTATAACCGATAAGCGTGAAGCTACCCATGGGCGAGTATTAGGACCACCATGAGGAGAAATGCTACCTTAAAGGGTAGGTGTATGAAAAAAAAAAGATGAAAGAAAAGAAAAAGAAAACTATATCATATGGAGTACAGAGAAGTAATTGCATAGCATGATCAAGACATCTAGGTTGGTTTGACCCATTGATCCCATTCTTTGAAACAAAATCATCGAGTTGGCTTACCTACGGATCGAGCTGTAAAAGAACCTTGGCACACACACACTTTGAGTCAGGTTCAGATCATTTATTCAAAACGCTCGGATTTGAGTCGCATCGAGTACTTTGAAGGTTCTCTGGTTTCGACACGGGGCATCCTTTAAGGGCAATAATATGTATAACTATTGGGACCATCTTGTAAAAGAGAGTAATATGGTATGACAGTACGGAACACCGCATCAAATGATCTACTTTGGCCGAGTGCAAGCAACGAATAACAAAAAGATAAACCAAGTCTGGGGGCGACCAGCCTACCACATCTAATACAGTAACGGTTCGGGAATGGACCACCTCACAGTAACGGTTCAGGAATAGACCACCTCACAGTAACGGTTCGGGAATGGACCACCTCAAAATAACGGTTTGGGAATTTCCACCTCACAGTAACGGTTCGGGAATGGACCACCTCACAGTAACGGTTCAGGAATGGACCACCTCACAGTAACGATTCGGGAATGGACCACCTCACAGTAACGGTTCGGGAATGGACCACCTCACAGTAACGGTTGGGAATGGACCATCTCACAGTAACGGTTCGGGGGAATGGACCACATCACAGTAACAGTTCGGGAATGGACCACCTCTCACATCAACGGTTCGGGAATGGACCACCTCACAGTAACAATTCGGGAATGGACCACCTCACAGTAATGGTTCGGGAATGGACCACCTCTCATCAGCGTAATTCGGTAATGAATCCTAGAGATCGCAGTATCTTGCAGGGATGAACCTTAGGGGTCGCAGCACCTCACCACCATCAACTCCGTTTGAAGTATCTCAGAATAACAGGTAAGTCAAGCAACAGCTGGTGAGCCAGGTAAGTAAAAATGCATGCATGACTTTGATAGGATTGTCATTGTCACACACTGCACAAGCCCATCAAAGTGGGGGCGACTGTAGACACTTGCATTTTTACATGAAAGCTCGATGCTGAGCCTCGTTTGGAGGCACTACCCGATAAGTTGCGGAAGTTGCGGGAAACAGACATCGGAAAGGAAAATTCAATAGTAAGTACATCCTCAGATTTAATTTGTTTGTTTAGCCTCGGGTTCGCTCGAGTAATCATGTTTTAATATTAGCCTCGGCCCAAAATCCCCGCAGCCCACACCAAGTCACCCCAAGCCCACACAAAACCAACCCACACACACCAAGCCCACACACAACCAACGCACACGCCCAAGGCCCACCAAATCCCATCCAAAATATTCAAAACACAATTAAACACATGTCAAAATCCAATCAAATCTCGTTCCTAATTTAAATCAAATCCCCTTCATAATCTAAATAAATCACTCCCAAATTAAAATATTCCCACCAAAATTACACAATATCTTTCCCTAAATAACTTAATTAAACGTATCCCTTATTTGTTTGATTTGTTCCTTTCAAGTCATGCACACACAAGGAAACCCTAATACACCATTATAAAAAGAGGACTAAACCAAACCCTTCTCTCTCCTAGGCTCTGAACAGCATATACAACTATCTCTTTCACTCTCATCACGGCCCCATAACACGTAATAAAACCCTAAACACTAATAACTCTCGGTCTCTCCCTATCCATACACTCATAAGCAAAAAAACAACCACCCTCACCGTTTCAACAACATAATAGCCCCCTTCACGGTCAAACACAAAGCAACAAATATACCCCATTCCAGCGAACCAACCACCACCGAAATAATCCCTTAAAACTATGAAATAACCACCCTAAATAGTCCATTATTTCACCAAAATTAATCCCAAAAATAGTCCCCCTGAACCGAGACAAAACAGTCCCTAAAATATCCCAAAACAGTCCAAAAATCATCCCAAAACCAGCCCAAAAACCACAGAAAACAACGAATGAAACAGCAGCAAAAATAGTCCAAAACAGCGACACAAACCAGTAATAAAGGTAAGACCTGAGGGCACCCTTTATTACTTTTTTATTTTGTAGTTTTGGATGCGGCATGCTCGGTTGGACATGAAAATATATCCAATCGGGTGTGCGAAGTCTGATGAGCTGAAAATATATCAATATTTACCGCCCCTTTAACTTAAATATTTATTTAGTTTCTCGGGTTTGATGAACTTTTTGATGTGTTTTAGTTATTTTGCAGATAAAATAATATTGGGCTTAATGAAATCATTTAGGATGAAATATGGGTCAAATAAAGGCAATTATTGGACTTGATATTTTAATTTTGGAGATTGGAAACTTGAAAGGGCGTTTTGACGAAGTGCAGTTTTGGAAATTCCAATTTGCGCATCTGTCGTATTTGGGCATAACTTTTTACTCAGATATCGGATTGAGCTGATTCAAGTTCCAGATTAAAGAGGACTCAAATATCTACAACTTTTAAAGACAAAATAATTTCGAATTATGAATATTTCATGCCCGAAATTGATGAACTATCCAGAGTGTGTGGTGTGTAATTATTAAAAGTCATTATCAATCATTTTCAAAGCAAAATATTAATTAATAAATAATTAATAAAAATTATCAAATCACCACCCAACAAGATAAGCAATTAATGGAGCAATTATGGATTTGGTGGAGTAATTAGTGGAGACATTAATAATGGATTTGGTGGAGAATTTGATGGATGATTTGATGGTGGCAAAATTTTGCCTATAAATACCAAGCCATTTCATTTGTAAAATTCATACTTTCTTCTTTGAAATTCTTAATGAATAAATAAGAAGATTGTATCTAGTTAGTTATTACAGTTTTTAGTATACTTTCACTTTCGCCACTTTCTTTGGCTTATTTCAGTTTTTACTTCCACAATTTACTTTA